>JAXQKN010000172.1:0-107221 GCA_037042525.1 Aspergillus sp. P7301S-1 | reverse complement strand
AAGAAGAAGAAGAAGAAGAAGAAGAAGAAGAAGAAGAAGAAGAAGAAGAAGAAGAAGAAGAAGAAGAAGAAGAAGAAAACAGATGTTTTCTTTTGTATCTCCTTTTTGTTATTATCTAAAGGACCTCTTACTAAACTTTAGAAACTATGAAAACATGAAGCATTCACTAATTTACCGTGATTCGGTAATGATTGTCAAAAAGCTACAAAAAGAAATATATAAAACTTGAAATAAAGATCTGCTTTTGATTTTCAACATCAGTATATAATTAATCTAGAGCTTTTTGGGTAACCTATTTATTATCATGTTCCTAAGAATGTGCATATTAATGGGATTTTTCAAATGACCTCAATACAGTACGTAGTCTAACTATTTTTGCTATCAAAATTACGACTTCTGGTTCATGAGAGTGATGGCTGATGAATACTTACTGCTTGATGTATATATAAGTAAAACCACTGGTAAAGGCAGTGAGAAATTAAATGCCATAACCTCGAACAAGTATACGGTTTTCACAGGTATTGCAAAGGCTATTGGTTTGCATCTAGATTTTAAACTTCCCAGTAGTACTTAAGCAGCTTGAACTTGTAATTTGAGGTTTGGACTCCATGCATAAGTTTTTTTTCGCTAATTGCCGCAATTAAGATTATCATAATACACTATCCGCGTTTTAATCAATTATATGGATTTTACCATGTAAGTTATAGAAATTCATTTATTGACAAAATACTCTCTTTTCATCCCTTTTGTTTTTTATTGGATTCGCTCTGGATTGCTGTGACTTAATAATCACAACGATCATGTATTTTAGTAGACTGTGGAATAAAGCATTTGAGCTTTTAAATGAAGGGTCAAACGACTTTGGCATCTAAAGGAAAGTTTTAGAGAAGTATTCCGGCTCTTGACTGCTCTTAGCGTCAATCTGCTATTTTCACTGATGTTTCAAATGATAGCGGCATATGGTACTCCACAAAGCTATGATATCAATAGATTGCCAGGGACATTAGTTGCTACCTTAAAACAGTTGGTAGGTGTCATCTCTTTTTCTTTTTCTTTTTTTTCTTTTTTTTTATTTTTTATTTTTTATCTTTTATTTTTTTATTCTTTTTAATTTTTTGTTTTTGTTTTTGTTTTTTAATTATCACTATCATCAACAACAAATAAGAATAAATTTAGTTTGTCATAAGAAAAAAATGCATTCTTGTAGCGAGCTATTGCTAAAAAAAATATTGATTTATACAAGGTCATCCTAGGATTTTTAAACCCAAGAACAGTCTTGTAGCGGTAGTCAAGTTCTTAGGTTTAGTAACGCAACATTTTTGCTGATGATTCACTTGATTAGAGCAGCCTATTAAAGTTTTACTGGGTGTTAATCCCTGGTATTGATCTGCTGTGTGTTATGTATCGCAGGTTTCCCTTAACACATGGAATTAGCCATGGGTAATTCGGCTTCATCAAAACCTTGAACTTATAATACGCGCCGACCCCGCTACCTTGGTAGTCTCATAGAGATAAAGATTTTTGAAATTTATATCTTCTTTGTATGTTATTTTATTTATAATTGTGTTTATAACTATTTGAAGTAAGTACAATGAATTTATTATCTATACATCTGTCTAAGTAAAGTTATTGAATGTGAATAGCATCAATGTCAAAACAGCGAGAGTTCAAGTTCTCAGACTAAGATTTTATTACGATTTGTACCTCAATGTTAATAAACCACATCATTGCCAACTGTCGACTAAAGAGAATATTCAAAAGCTCCACAAGTCTTGTTTTGAAATAATAGTTATCCAATTTCATATTTCCAACTGGTGCTTGTACTAATCATTGCACAATTTACTTAGCAGCTTTCATTCTATAGAGGCTTAAAATTATATATTTAGCATAAAAAAATTGAATAAATTTGTCAGTTTATTTACAAAATGTAGCGCTTTCCTTGTTAGTCCTGGTTTGAAACTCCAAATCTTCTGTTTAATGGTTGCTACAGCCCCTCTATCGCGTGCATTTTTATTTTCGCGGAGTGCCGTTCTCACTTGTGTATAAACATTTGCAGTTTAGAGATTCTAAGTACTGTAGTAACTCATGGTTACTTTTTGATAAGAGCTTTCAGGTTTTGTTTCCTTCTAATCAAATGCCTCAGTTCTGGGCACACTAAATCTAATGAGTTGAAAAAAGATTTTGAACGGAATTATTCATTTGACGATATCTCTACATCTTTTTAGAGTTTGAATTTATTTGGCTTCAGTATGGCAATGGATAGAAACCCCGCATTACCATTAAGTCCATAACCATGTCGATACTTTTTATCTACTTCTTTTTGCAAAATATTTAATTGTGCAGTGTGATCAAACCTGTTTACTTGATCAGCCAAAGCTTGCATTATAGACCAGGGTTTGCCCGCAAATACAGAGCTGTAGCTTTCGTTGTATTTAGTACTAGAGTCTAATCGATATTTTATCATGTTAGGTAAATACCCTCAAATTGGAAAGTCTTAAGTCTTTTGGTCCCTGGATAACTGGTTGATAAACTGGCTGCATGGCTCGTTAGCTGCTGCTTTTAGCGGATGTGTTAATTCTGCAGTATCTAACTATAGGCATGAGGGAATAGGAGTTATATAATCTAGATAGATTACTATATGCTCTTGGCTGCGCACCTATCGATATACATGCAGCAGCGTAAAGATATGACGTAACAGCTTAGCAAAACTTGTTTTGTGGGCCCTGGCTTACAAAAGGCCGGGTAAGCGTATTTGACATACCAGCCTTGTTAATATGATTTTTTTTTCCTATTAACCTTCAGATTGTGATCAGGGTTTCGTCAATGCTGTTTAAATCGAGGTATCCAGCAATGCAAAAAAAAAAAAAAAAAAAAAAAAAAAAAACCCTGCTTGAAGTCGCTTATGATGCACAATCCATACTAGAATAACTTTTTTTCTTTTCAGTTTTATTTTCGCATATATTTACTATTGATGAATTTATGCATCAAGCCGGAGTCAGACAGGCATCATGTGGCTTCATGTCAAACCTGACAAATCTATCCTGTCATTTTTGCAGTCCCGCTATTGCTGACCTTTTCAGTCATATTCTTTAAAAGTGCATAATGTACTCTGTGATGTATACCGCCGATGGTGAGCGCTTATACATTTATAATGCGCCTTGTAATACTAGAAGAAAGGGATTCAACTTTACAAACATCCTGTAGCCGACTGTAGAATATGGATAATAAGGCAGTGTAATACACAATTCTCTATTTATAATTGTGGCTAGCAGGCAATGCGAGCTGATAGAGACAGGATGTAAACAACCCAGCAGTAAATAAATTGCAACTATACAGTCATCTCAAGTAGCTTATGACATATTATGTGCCCAATATCTTGAAAAGTAACATGCAAGAAATGTTTAATATTGTCTGTCACTCAAATACAGACCATATTTTTTTTGAGAATTTTTTGTTACCTGTAATTGTAAAATGGAAAAAGATGTCCAATGCGTGTTGAACCTCTACTACCCGTCGATCTCTTGTATCAACTGACTGAGTGCTATCTACAAACATTTTTCAACGCATGAATTTGTATGCAGAAAATCCAGCGTCATCAAAGGTTAAAGCTTCTGATACACAAAAGCATTGCATCATTGTTATTTATTTAAACACATACATGTGTTTTTATTGGTCATGTATTCTCGATTATATTATCTACTATCTAGCTATGTGTCAATCAACTTTTAGATGTTTTGACAACAATCTAATTTTAACAAAGTTATTTATATTTCTTTGCATCTAGTAAATATTCTTTTCAAGATTTATATTCAGAAATAGTCGTTACTGTGTTGTCTATTTTCTTCACATATTTGCGTAAACAATAAATTTAAAGGGAATATTAGAACTGCTATTCTAATAAATCCGTCAGATGAAGATAGCTACTGATAGAGTCTTTTGAGGCCAAAGTCAATGAAACTTAGAGATCAGACTACTCTCCTAACACCCAAAGCAGCTCTTACAAAATATGTAAGAGGTATGAACCATATAGTGGCCCTTGCAGCAACGGCCCCCTCCGGAGCATCAGTTAAATAGCAAAAACAATCAACCTCTTGGTAAACAAAAAAAACAGTTGATAACTGGACAGGGTGCCCTGGGATTTCACCTCAAAAAAGTGAGAGTTTAAAAAAGAAACCACAGTTACAAATTCACTCAATCTAAAACGCAAAATTACCTCCTGAATTGCAGCGTCTTTAGGACTCAAGTCATAGACACCAGATGAAAGCACTCCCAAAACTCTGTTTCAATATACTTTTTGATGGTCAAAAGGTAGTGAGGAAGCTATGGCCAGGTCTTTGAAATTACTACTGCACCTGCGAATGGTTAGTCTAGCATTATAGCTTTTCAATATTTTCAATAACTTGGTCTCACGCTGGAATAAGTAGACTCCAATAATGATCCTCAGCAGTCCTATTGAATAAGTTCATGGAGAGTTTGGCGCTAACAAATATTAAAGTCCCCAAATATCTATTAGAAGTATCGCATCTGTTAGACACAGACGGCTGTCGCCAAATCTGATACTTCAGAGATTCATTGCTTTACTTCAAGGTGCCAAAAATTAAAACTGGATTAAAGACTTGTAAAAAGGAACAAAAACTATATTGTTCCATCTAGTGTTCATATATGAATATCATTATCTAGCTCACCACACAGTTAATGTCTCAACCCCTAATCAAGGCACTTTTCCAAGTTAAGTATACTTGTATATATTCATTTTATTATATAATGTTTACTGCTTTTACTCTAAACTTGTTACCGACCCCTGGAGCTCAAAAGTTAAAATAATCAGAATAGCAAGTAATGTTGAGTACTGTTCGTCATGATCCTTTTTCTTTAACTTGCACTTGTAAACATACTATTCTTAAAAAAAAGGCGTACCTGATTTTCTGCAGATACCAAAATATACATTAAAAACAGAATTGCATACTCTCATGCAAAATGATTGGATGTTATCGTTTTTATAATATCTTAAATATGACAGCTAAATAACATACAAATGATAGTACTTACATTTTAAATCAATAGCATTTATATCACTCCTTTGTTTCTAAATCTTCATTGCCGCGAGTTTACATAGATTTCATGGAGAAATCACAATGGCCCTTCCCTAAACTCTCTCATGTATTCTCAATTATCTAGTAAATTTGCTCTTTTCAATTAACATTCTAGTCTGGATAAATCCTATGAATACGCTCTTTAAGCTCAGCAAAGCATTCATCACTCCAAATAATCTTGCACTATTGTTTGTATGCCCAATTCTTGTTTGTTTATGCCTGTTAATGGCATACTTTAGTTGTTTCCTCAGTTAATTGAAGGCCCTTTTGGGTTGTTATTACAGACATGTCCAGAATTCATCATCACACTGGCAACAGCGCACCCAGAAACAGGTTCATCAAGTAATTTACAGACATCTTCTGTTTATATAAAAGGATCTCGCTTAATCTGTAAAAGAATGAATCCCTTTTTGAGATCAGAGGAAACATTTGGGTGTTTTGGAGCGAGGAGAACTGGGCCCAGTAGTAGAGGTCTGGTAGATTTTAATAGTAGTTTAAATTGTTGTATAAGATAATTTCACGGCATGTTGGATATCAGCCTTTTTTTCTGGTCGGCGATATATCGGCCAATTATAACACCCCGTTCAAATGGTTTTAATTCCTGTCTCCTAATTTTATTAGAGCTAATAGGCCGTGATGGTATGCGAGGCATGATTACGTGGTTAAATATTTGAGATATGACATTGTACCGCTCATAGCACGATGTCGATTTACGTAGACTTTAACTGGTAATTGATACTTATGCTATAGTCATTTAAACAATAAAATGCAAGTACTATATGCCAATCTCTCTCTTTCTTTGGGGTAAAATAGTTCATGAGTCATCTGCAATATTACATCACAAAAGTCCCATTTCATATTTCTCAAGATTCACAAATCATATCATGCTCAAAACCTCATAGTTTTCCACAAAGAAGTATTATTGTACGATTTTTTTTTTATCAACAGTCACGACCTACAGATACAACTGTAGAAAAATAGGGAGTCAAAATCATTCCAAAATTATATCATATAGATTATTTCGTTATATTTCTTAATCATTACACGTTTCGTTAATTACTGTCTAGAGTTAATGATGTCAACAAACTCAGGCTTCAAGGAAGCACCGCCAACAAGGAAACCGTCGACATCGGGCTTGTCCTTAAAGGTAGGAGCGTTCTTGCCGTTGGCAGAACCACCGTAGATGATTCTGATCTTGTCAGCAGCCTCCTGACCGAGCTTCTCAGCAAGGTGCTCACGGATCTTCTTGTGGACGTTCTGGGCATCATCAGGAGTGGCAGCAAGACCGGTACCAATAGCCCAAACGGGCTCGTAGGCAACGACAATGTTGGACCAGTCCTTAACCTTCTCAACGACAGCGTCAATCTGTCTGTTGACAACGTTAATGGTCTCGTCAGCGTTACGCTCCTCAAGAGTCTCACCAATGCAGAGAATGACGCCAAGACCGTGATCAAGAGCAAACTTGGTTTTGTCGGCAATGAACTCATCAGACTCCTTGATGATGGTACGGCGCTCAGAGTGGCCGAGAATGACCCACTTGGAGCCAACATCCTTAATCTGCTCAACAGAGATCTCACCGGTGAAAGCACCGCTGGCCTTGTTGAAAGCGTTCTGGGCAGCGACAGAGACGGTAGGAGCCTTCAGGTGCTCCTTGGCCCACAGAAGGTAGGGAGCAGGGGGAGAGATGACAACCTCTGTAACAGTGTTAGCAGACTGTATAGTCAAGTGAGATAATGCTGTTAAAATACGTACCAACCTTGGGGTCCAATTGAGCGTTGTTGAGGTTATCAACAATGGTCTTGATAGATTCCAAGGAACCGTTCATTTTAAAGTTACCGCCGACGAAAAAGGTGCGAGACTAGCTGGTGTATTAGAAGATGCGAAGAGAATGAGCAAAAGAACGACGGCATACCATTTTGAATTATTAGTTAATTGATCGAAATTGAAAACAGGGGTGATGATTTAAGAAACAAAGAAAGAAAGGAAGGAAAAAAAAAAAAAGAAGAGAAATTTTTGAGTTGAGGGTTTCGGGTGGTTTTTATATTTAAAAATTCAATTGGTGGGATGAGCTGCTGTAATTGTAACAGAAAAAGAAGGAGGGGTCGTTATGATTATAGGGTTAGGGTATTGCTCTTTATGTTTTTGGCGTCTGTGTTGATTAAGTCCCGTGGAATTTTCGACTTGGACCGTTAACGAAAAATGACCGGGCTTAGCTGAATGCGGAGCTCAGTCTAACGGTCAGTAGTGGTCTGCTCAGTCTGATGCTTGGGGTCTTTTTTTTTCTTTTTTGCGTGTTGCGGATCTACGTGGCTATCCGGGTCCGTTATGGAGGAGGAGGGGAATGGCGTGGTTGCATTCACGGCAGGAAAATCACCTCGCTCAAAGGGAGGCCCACGTTGGCTCACCAGTCGTCGCTGGACGACGTGAACCCGAAGATTCCGCAATCGCAGCCACCACCGTCGAATCGTTATTTTTAGCTTTGCCAGCCCATCTGAAGTGGTTAAAGACGTCATTGGCCATGCACTGATTATAGCCATTACGTTCCCTCCTGTTAATGCTGGATCAACAGGACCCTCCTTTTGTTACTATGATCCAGTACCTGAAATACCAGTCTCCTTCCATTTTGAGCAACCGTACACTTTTCACCTCCCAAAATTTCACCGCAGCTAGTAGTTGCAAGTTCCCTACCCACCACGTATTCATATCGCATTCATCGCCAAAAAACCAACCATGGCTCAGACTACCACCCCGCCCACCACGGACTTAAAAAGTGAATACGTCGATTACGAGGTTTATCTTCAGGACTCGTTCTCGCCAATTGTCTTTGCAAACTCGCTTGTTCAGGCCACAAATGACCTGCACGACCTCGATATTGATTTGCAGACACCCAACAAGCGCCTGAGGTACGACCTAGATGAAGTTGAGCAGCGTATCACAAATCTCACGTCATCGAATTACCAGGATCTTATTGCCCAGGCTTCATCTGCTGGGGCGGTTGCAAAGACACTGCCACCTTTGCGGACCTCGCTTGAGCATATCAACTCTTCTTACGCGAAACTACAGCGTGATATTTTGGCCCCGTACTATAATGCCCAAAAGCTGTACACCGCGCTGAAGAGACTCCATTCGACTTCGGGTCTCTTGAGAGCACTTACATGGTATCTATACCTAGCGCGACAACTCGCAACACTACTCAAGCCTATCGCGAGTCCGAGCGCCGTGCCGGACAACCCCCGATCCGCGCGCGTGGCCAATCTCGACGCTATTTCAGCCACGGATCTACTCCAGGCAGCGCAGACGGTCTCAGAGATTCGCGCACAAATCAAGTCGGAGCCTGGCCTGCGTTCGCTGCATGTGATTCGAACGCACGAGTCGTCGTTGGGCAAAGTTGAACAAAAACTCGTTCATCACTGCCAAAATATCATCAAGTTTTATACAAGCAACCCGAAATCATTTGAAAACGATGGTGCCTCAATCGTCCGGACTTCCTCGCCGTCGCTGTCCGGATCTACAAATAACATCCATAGTGGAATCCCTGCTGGTCTTGATTACAACACTCTAATCACCCACGCATGCTACAGTCTTTTTCTGTTGAAGCCAGAAGCCCTGGCGTCCTCGATTCAAAAGTACCACGTTGCTCAAATCGGAGCATCTGTAAATGATATTGTGCGCTCATTGTCTTCTTTGAACATGACCATGATGCGGTTCAATTCTGCGCTGACTGCCTCTGGTGAGCGTGCCAAGTCAATAGCGACACTCAACAAGCTTCTTAGGTCTTTTGACCGGCCCGCAACCGCGGTGGTCATTGATAGTAATTCCGACTCGGTTGATGCTGATCTTTCTTTGTGGGATTTCGTGAGCTCCTCCCTTGACGTCACGTCTCTATCAAATGTCTACTGGAAAGATTTGGCGCGCAATTTGGAAACCCAAATTAGAGACTTTACGCATAACAACTCAAACATGGTTAAGACTATTCATTTCAAGAATTACCCCAGCACCAAGGAGATTGTGAACAACCTTGCGGTCAAGCCTTTCAATGGATCTGAGGCTGCTGCCCAGCCAGAAGAGATTAAGCTTCTGGTGCGGTCGTTGGCGCCTCTATTCCGGTAACCACTGCTATCTGCACATAGATACATAATATTAAGGATAATAAATATACACTTTTATTTCTGTGATGTCAACGTCTAGGTCTGGGTTTTCTTCACCTTACGAGGATGGCCGCCAGTACTAGCTGGTCGCTTATAGCCACCCGTGGCACCAGCCTTGCTGTTGTTGCTAAAGCTTCGCGGCTGCTTTGAACGCTGGCGCTGCATTTGTTTCCGCTGTTCTTTCTGGGCTGCATACCGCTCCTTACGAATTTGGCGGCCCTTTTTGCCGGGCCGTTTACGGTTCCGCATCCGCTGGTGGTCACGCTTGGCCTGAGCTATCACCTCGCTGAAATCAATCACCTTGGGTCCCCTAACAGCACCCAGGAATCGTGGCTGTGGTTGGCCCTGTAGATCAAGGATATCGGTGCCGCTGACCGCAGCCGACTCAAACTGGGCTTTCTGAGAATCGGAGTAGCTAGCAAAGTAGTACGAGTCGGGTCGGTGCATCTCAACGTAAATGACACCCTCCTGCACCTGATCAGGGGCGCTGGGCAAGAGCGCCGCCGGCTCATCAGGTACAATCACAACCTTGGCTGGCTCTTCGGCAAAAAGATTGAATTCAAACTCCTCATCCGCCTCCGCCGCATCTATATGCTCGTCGTCTTTCTGTGATTTCCCCTCCGTATTATCCTCATCTTGACGGTTGGTTTCAACGTCTGCAACTTCTTCAAACACTAGATCGGGCACATAGGAGTATGCAGTCTGCTCTTCAGTTTCCGGTTCAGACTCGCTAGCGTATAGGTCTTTTCGTGACACTCTTTTAAAAGAAAAGAATTATTGGTCAGCGACTTCAAACACTTGGTTGGTTCAAATTTAAAGATATACCTACTTTATCGAACTCATGATGTCTGTATATAATTGTTTCGTTGATTCTAAATGTCGTGAAGTATCAAACGTCTATGAAAATGGTTGTGGTAAAAATTTTGTTTCTCTCCCAACCAGATATCTCTATTTTCTTCTGCAAGATCACTTCAGTTGTCCAAATGTAACACATATCATTAAAACTGTATCTTAAATCACTATTTCCTACGTATTATATATATATCGATATGGTTTAACCTAAGCGTTGAGCTTATCCCGAATGGAGGTCAACATGTTGTAGTAGCTGGGTGCGTCTTCAGCTCTGTCTTCAATCAGCATCGTAGAGGCCCACAGTCTCAAAGAAGGATCACCGCTTTCCTTAATAAAGAAGATGTAAGGCCAGGTAATAGCGTCCTTCTTCTCTCTGAGCTTGGCAATAATAGATCTAATTCTCATGTTGAGAGGGCTATCACATTCAGGGAACTCAGTCTTACCAGTGGGAAGAGCATCTAAGGAAGGAACACCAAATGCATCAAGGCACAGTTGAGGAACAACATCACGGCCAATCCAAATGAAAATTGTCTGACCATCATCAATCAAGTAGAGGCCATGAGGAACAAGGCGCTCACCAGAGAGATTAAGCTTGGGGGGAAGAACAATCTCGCCAGTCTCCTCATTGGGCAAGCCAGCCTCGTCAGGCATATCGAATAAGCTGAAAAAGTCAGGATGAAGGTACTTGATCAAGTATTTGATAGGCATTGTACTCAATAGACACAGAGCAGCCGATCTCATGTCAGAGGGAATACGCGCAGAATTCCTTAAACCAACGTTCTTAATCAAAGCATTGACCAAGAGAGGAAGCATACGCAGATTAGCACAGAGTTGAAGGGGTGATGACGAACCAGTATTGGTAGCAATCAAATCCTTCTTGTAAGTCTGGAAAATGTCGTAAAGTTTGTTTTTCAGGTAGTCGCGAGCAGATTGCAGACCGTGGGACAAGGTGCTCTCGACGGCCTTGTGGGTGAAGTATGAGGTAATAGCCAATTGATCAGCAGAAGCATAAATGTCCTGAAGATTGGAACTAGTGGGAAGAGCAAACGTAAGAACTCTGATTCTTCTTTCGCCATGGGAAGTAGTATGTAAAACAGCAACCTGGAAATTGACAAATGGTTTAGTGATTGTTTCATCAATAGTGGCCTCGACAATGTAACTTTGATCTCTGGGGAAGGACGGGAAGGACGATAAATCAGAGGATCTGCTGAAAAAGTTACCATAGTAAGCAGTCAGGTTAATTTCACTGGAGCACCGCACTCTCATAACGGCTTCCAATCCGATATCTTGAGATAAATGTTCGCCAAATTCATGGGCAAACTTGATCGCATCTTCGGCACGGTCAGCAGACCAGCCAGGGTAAAAGTATGTTTGGCCAGCAGTGAAGCGAGGAAGGTTGCTGAGTGAAGCAACATCTTGATATTGCTTAGAGAATAGGAACATGTCAACACTGACTTGAGACTTATTACAGTCAATAGCAAAGCTCTTGTAAAAAGAACTGGCAGTTTGCAGCAAAGAGGTTTCTTTGTTAGTTCCAAGGAGCTTAGGATCTTCACGAGATTCAAGCTTGGCAATACCAGCATTAGGTAAAGTGGAGGTAAGACAGATAATCTTACCACCAGTTTTAGAGAGAATCTTATGAGCCGCGGTCATACCAGAACCAAGAGCACTCTTGGTATCAAGGTTGTTTTGGAAAATCTCACCAAGCTTGCCGAGCAGAGACTCGATAGACTTTCTTGCTTTCGTAATATTTCCAAGAAGTCCGGAAGGAGCGGGCAAGAAGGGGTCGTCAAGATCAGAAATAACCAGCATTGAAGATTCAGCTTCTTCTTCCGTGGGGAGAGTAAAGTAATGAATCTTGGAATCAACGGCAACAAAGCCTACTTGGGTCTCACCAGCATCGTTGGGGAGCCTGTCCAAAGACTCCAGGATAGTTCTGGCGGCGGTAGCTAGCAGACCGTTCTTAATTGAGCTAACACTAACGTCCAAAACAAATACATAGATAGGAGGCTGAGGAGTACGATTCATGTATTGAGGAGGTGCCAAAAACTCAATGACACCATGATTAAGCTCTGGTCTGGTGTACTGATCATAGGTGATGTGATTCATCTCATCATAGAAAAGACCAGCAGGGATATCGTTGTTCAAGCCACAAATGTTACACTTCCAGCGGTTTTGAATAAGAGTAACGAAGGGGTTGATGTAGGATCTGCATCGCCGACATCTACAAACCGTAAAGTCAGGAGTAGACACCACAGGTGCAGTTGAATCAAGAAGAGAAGTATACGGTCTAATGTTGATAGCAAAGGGCAACTTCGATTTCTTGAGTAAAGAGTTTGAAGTAGGGACAACATTTAAAGTAGATCTGATGTATTCAAAGCTAGCAGATGCCTCAGGATTGCCGTTGATGGTGGCGCCGGGAGGAAGGATCACTGGAGGAGGTGGAAGAGCAAGATCAGTGATAGGGGGAGGAATTGAAGCAAGTAAATCAACATTGTAAAGCTGATTTAGTGGTAAAGCACCAGTGGCTTGATTGCCATATCCAGGAGCGACAGGAGCAGCACCTCCGCCAAGGCTCATACCACCAAACTGGCCCGCAAGTTGGTCAGGTTGGCCGTAATTAGTGGGAGTGGGGCCAGGAATTTGAGCAGCGGGAGTAAATACAGCATTTGGGGCAGAAGAGCCGGGTTGTGCTCCATATCCGGGAGCCCCCGGGTATCCACCTTGAGGAATTGCGGGGGCCGCTGGCTTAGACGAAAAGTCGTATTGTTGTTGAGGGTAATGGCGTTTCTTGTGATGAGAGGGTTGAGCACCTTGATCAATTGGAGTCTCAGAAGGAACAGGAGAGGCCTGTCCAGGCTGCTGTTGGTAGTAACCCTCCTGGTAGCCGCCGTATTGTGACATGTTCAGAAAGTGATTAAACTATAATATTAAGTTAGTTAAACAGGAACAGTGAAGCAATGAAAAACATAGATGATAAGTACCTGAAACTGATGAAATATTAACGATTCTCACGGATGCCAAGGATCAGCGATTCAAATATGATACAGTTGAGAGAAAAAGTAACGTCCAACAAAAAGAACAGTTTTATAAACTAGTAATTGATCTAACTTTTCTTTCTGGGTATTCTCTTCGTGGGAGTGAAGAATATTAATCAGGGATTGACGATGTTATAAGTAGGGTGAAGGTGATTCTGAAGGTTGGTTTGATTCACGCCTAAAATCCGGTCTTTTTGAACACGGAGGCGTTCTGATGGACGTGCGTGCTGGGATATACGCCTACTGAGGACGGCACGCCAACCCAGGTATAGCCCTGCCAAACAAAACGATGCACGTCAAAATGAGATTCAAGTTTTGGCAAATCAATAAAACAAAGTGAAATTTGTACTTGAAAATCACACAATATTTCAGATTGATTATTTGTTTTGCTCAAAGCTATTGCTGTTAGGGACTCTTTGATTTAAATAATTTAAATATTCACTGATAACACTTGAGAATTAGGCGGTGACAGTATGCTCTTGGAATCCCCTGAAATAGGTCGGCTAATCTAGACTTCCATCCCCACAAAACGCATTGGCCAATGAAGTATCCATTCACATTTGTCCCTGAGTTGAAAGTTCTATTAAAATGGCAACTCACAAACGCAAAGTACAATGCGCTCACGTTTTATAACATTAAGCAAATAACATATTGTCATGTTACTTTTCTATTAGCTATTCCGTATCAAAAATTGAGTGTTAGAGTCTTCTGTCATCTCAAAATCCACAGTTACTTATCCGGCTTATAATTAGTACAGAAAAAATGTGCTGTTAACAATCACCACACATGCGTCGTCGTAACAGAGCCATTTCATCGCTTTAAATAATTATAAAGATCCATGTTCTACACCATTATTTCTTACTCTTTTTCTATTATTTAACCACATTGACCTTTTCTCCTGTCCTACAACTGGCAAAAATGCTTATCAAGAAACACTTTTTTGGATTCACGACAGTAGCTCTTGCTGGCACCCAGCAAGTTATTGGTCCTACCACAACTGTTGAAAGCAAGTGTGTATGTATTTAAAATTTTATTTATTTATTTTTTCTATTTTCTTACCTATTTCAATAGATTAATGGCGATATCCAAAACTGTATTTCCCTAGCATACCAAGGCATCAATATCTGCGCTACAGATGACATCACTTGCAAGTGTAATGCAGTCAATGTAGCAGCTGAAAAATGCTATACCAGCTGTCCGTCTTCTGTAAGCTTTTGTCTGTCTTTTTTATTTTTGAAATCATTTTCATTAACTTCTACATCTTTAGGATAACTTGGTTATTGCAAGGAATTTCGTTGCTGAAGAGTGCGTCTCTGACATCTCTGAAGAAAAAATCCACCCTCCTCATTATTTGCGGACCGACAAAATTTTTAATACGAATAGTCCTGGAAAGCTAAATTACAAGAGGGCAGTTGAAGGGTAAGTCTTAATAATAATTGAATTTTCGGAAAATGTTGCTAATAACAAGTAGTCCCGATATTTTAGATTTTGGGAGAGACCCAAGCAAATATTATGATAGTCCTGAGCGCTACAACAACAAGGCTTTTCCGGCTAGTGGGTCTCAGAAAAGTCTGCTGGAGACTGAAACAAGCTTGGTTTCTGACAAAAACAGCGGGAAATCTATTCACCAAAATGAACTCAATGATGATTTAAAAGACGACACCGAAGAATACGACGATGCATACTCTCACATTCTTCTGGCTCCAAGAACAGATTTGGTAGATAACTTTGTATCAGAGAACGAAATAAGCAGCTGGAAAGACTGCAAAAGCCAAATTCAAGAGTCAGCCAATAAGGATATACATGCATATCATTCTTCATCAGCTCTTTTTAGTGAGAAAAAGTTTGGGATTACACTAAGTCCTGAGATCAAAGTTCTTGAGACTTATTCGAACACTTTTGATACCTTTTATCTAAGCAAGCATTTCCCTACCAGTATTCCAGAAGAGGAAAACACAGAAAAAGGTTCGAGAACCTCTTTTGAAAGTGACGAATCCGAATATTCAGTTGATCTTTCCAATGATTCAATAAATGAATACCCTGTATCTGTGCCGGAAAATTCTGAAGAAGTTGATGATTCTGAAGAAAAGTTCCAGGAACTTCTCGAGGAAGACAAGCCTAATACTGGTGATGATTTACCAGATAAAACTGTAACATACTTAACGTCTGTTGCATCTTTCAAATCAATCATTATTTCTAACCCATCTACCTATTTCCTCAACGCTGTTCCGACTTATACTCTAGTTTCTGGTGAAAATCAAGAGAAGTCCGAGAATGAAAAAGATGAGAGCGAAAAAGATGAAGAAGAGAATAATGAGGAAGAAAAAGAAGAGGGAGGAGAAGATGAGGAAGATGAGGAGGAAGATGAGGAGGACTTTGAAGAAGAGGAAACCTCAAACACAATCCCAGAGCCAAAGTTGTCATGGAAGGACAAATTACTAAAGAAACTTAAATCTACGTTTGGCGGCAGACAAAATGAAAAGCGTGCTTTGTTGGCCACCGATGACCCCCTTTACATTGCTGAAAACGAACAAATTGGTAAGTTTTATATATATATATATGGTTTAGAGATCTATATTTACTAACTAATTTTGTTATTGAGACGATGCATTGTTTCTTCCAAAGCTCACTTCGCAAGATGGTCGACTCCAATTGTTCAAGCGAGAGCCTTTGCAAAATGTTGAGATGACTTCTGGCGCTACTACAATGGCAGTCTTTTGGATTCCGCTGATGCTTATTTTTTCTCTCATGTCGTTTATTGATGTCACCCCCTTTGTTTTTTTTATCTTAGCTGGGGTTGCCACTACTTATGTTAAAGTCTTTCTTCCTGAGCTTGTCGGAGCAGCCTAAAAAGCGGATTGCTAACTTAAGACTTAAATTTCTCTATAAATTAGATGAGATGGTAATAAAAAGAAAACTTTATTGATGAGAAGCCTGTCTTAAACCGTAATATATTGTAATTGCGCGTAGGTTTCGCGATTAGTGCCTGACATTAGGGGTTTGCGAACATAGGGGAGGTAAATCCATCGGATAAAGTACAAAAAAAGTATTAATTGACTTAAGTAAACCATTGATCAAAAATTGCTAGAAACATGCTTACTTGAAGTCACTACAGATTCAATAAACGATTGGTGAACAA
The DNA here is from genome assembly GCA_037042525.1 of Aspergillus sp. P7301S-1. Classification (NCBI taxonomy): domain Eukaryota; kingdom Fungi; phylum Ascomycota; class Eurotiomycetes; order Eurotiales; family Aspergillaceae; genus Aspergillus; species Aspergillus sp. P7301S-1. Next base: position 90,951 of record JAXQKN010000172.1, on the reverse strand, counting down.
GACCAGAGAGTTACCATACTGCAGAGTTACTATTTATGGAGGAGTACACAAGCAAAACTTGCAGTGAATCTAGGCCTCTTCACCCCAACTTCGGAGACTCAATGGTATTGAATTATCTACAATGCAATCAAAAATCAAACATAGAGATCTCAATGCAGCTAGGAGTATTCTATTGAAGAAACATCAGGTTAGTCTTTATGGATTAGACGTTGAGTCTAGGAATCTTGCTGAACTTTGATTAGGCATAATACAGTTTAAATAGTGTTGTCCCCAGCCAAATTAGTATATTTCCTTCCCACAAAAATATCAAGCAAGAAAAAAAAAAAACTTCGCTACCTCTCGATTTTGTCACCATCATCATCACTTCTCCACACCTTTCACATACAGACGACCACGATCAAATCCTAACGCATATACTGGCCCGAATCCTTTAAAAGGGGCATACAATATACGATATTTTATAAAGTGGAGTGTGTTTATTTCGTGTTTATTCAATAATATTTTTTTCGCTGTCCTTTCCTCCAAACAATGGCTACTCGTACTCCTTACGAGATTGTTGAATTGACGCTGGAGCAGCTGGCTTACAATGGCGAAATTCGTATGTTCTTTTTGTCTATTCTCATAAATGTTTTGGCGATCTACTCTCCCTGCTGTTTTGCAGTTTTCCTAGGCGATGGCTAGGGGTTCGATTCAGAGGAGACCCGTATCTTTTCCCCCTTTATTTTTCCAATAGAAACCTAACAAGCCTTCTAGCAACGCTACCCGACGAATTATGGCAACTCGTTAGTGAGTTTGTGCCTGCGCTTGATGAATTTTACAAAAATATTGTATGGAAATGGCTTGCGGACCGTGAAGACGATTTTGTTATCTTAAATTACGCCGATGATATGAAAAGTGTATGGTTTTTTGCTTGATCAGTGGAGTCTTCTATTTTACTAATATTTTTGCTCAGCTTCCGAAGGAAGAATATCGCCTGCCGTATAGCGAACTCATTGCTAAATATCCTGGATTGGGAGTGAGGGCGAGCGAGGACTTACTTTGGCTCAAATTGACTGGAAAGACAAAAGATGTTTCAATTGTAAGTAACCTCTTGATATGACATTTCACTTTTTTTTTCTAACTGTGTTACAGATGGGCAAAATGCCATTTCAGCTGCTATGCGCTATTGCGAGAGGTCGCGAAAAGGGTCGCTCAAATATCGATCTCAACCGTGAAACAGGGCAAGACTCGAGGTCTTTAACGGGTAGAGTCAACACCCTTCAAAACCTCAAGCTGGTGAAAAAATACCCTATTGTTGAGAAGGGCGCTTGGACCTACCTTAACGTTTACTGGAAGTTCATTGACTCTAACCGTGAGAATACCGAAATGGTTACCGGCGCTAATTCCTATGATCTCACAAATCTGCGTTCAACAGTCATGAGTGTACTGAAAAGCGCACATAATGGTATTCGACAACTCAGCGATATAAGAGCTGAGCTGGGTTTTGCTGAGATTACACGCATGAAGATAATCTTCAATTCTGCGATTCAAAAACTTGGTCAGCAAGGTTATTTGGAGCGCATTTACGTCTACAGACCAGAGGCACCAGAGCGAAAGTATAATTGTCTTCGTTTTCTCAAGGATCTTCCTCCTGATGATGATTACGAAGTTGAAGAAGAGAACGACACACCTGGCGATTTTAGTGATGGAGAAGAAGCGGCCAACGACAAGGTTGACTCTAACGACCTCAAGGACATTTCAAATATGAATATTGCTGAGCCTGTTTCCAAGCAGGTGTCCTCTGCAGTTGTTATGCATAATTCATACTTTCCGGTAGAAACTCAAATTTTTAGTATGATTGAACGTTCTGGAGTTGAGGGCATTCCTGGTGTAGATATCATCTACAAGCTGACTGGCGGCCAATACGGAAAGATTGTTTCCCGAGTTTTTGACCTGTTTAGTTCCCTTCCACCGAATAAGATGGCAAAGTATATTAACAACTCGCTTGGTTATTTGGTCATCATTAGGGGTACCGACTTTTCTGCTAGAGTGAAATTTTATCGATATTTCACCAATAAGTCATATGTCGAATTTTCAAACAAGCCACCCCTTGATATTTGGGGTGAATTTCAGACTCTGAACCAAGAGTTTGCGAGCCTTTCGGTAATGGAACAAAAATCAATTGTTCCTAGTCCGAGTCATATCCCAGACCACTTCAAGGGAAAATTAGAAGAGCCTTCCAAGAAGCAGAAAGGAGCTACAAATGGTATCGTAAAGCGCGGACGTCCGCGCAAGAATCCTCTACCTACTGATGATGTTCCTAAAGTAGGAAAGAGAGGAAGAAAGAAAGGTAGCAAGAATGCTCCAAAGACAAGCAATGTTGACGCTTCTAAAGATATTCCCGAACCCAGTGGTCCTGTTGAGCTAGCTGCCGAGCCAGTTATTGACCCAGTTGTTGAACCAGCTGCTGAACCAGTTGTCGAACCAGTTGCCAAGGCGCCTGTAAATCCTGCCTCTGTCTCTAAAGCTGTGGCGACAAGTTCCGAACCTTCAAAAGCTCCTGTTAGAAAAAAGCGTTTGCGTCAAATAACACTTTTTGAAACTGCAGCTAAGAAACCAAGGACCAGATCTTCCCATGCCATTCACGACTCTTTACCTGAGCCTATTCTAATAGAAGAATCAAACATTGCATATCTTCCTACAACTGGTCAACATGAAGCTTCTGAGGCTACAGATAGCAGTCGATCTACAACAGAATCTACTAGCGAGGCCCATGAAAACTCTAACCAGGAGCCCATTATTGATACTGTTGAGACTGAGCCTGTGGTTTCTGCAAATGATGATTCCGAACTTAGAATCGACCCAGATATTTTAAAGACAGAAGCGGAGGTGACTCAAGCCATCAAGGAGGCTACAAAACATCTCATTGAACCTGAGCTTGACGTTTCTTCAAGTATTGACACTACTACAGATACAACTCCTGCCATTGCTGCTTTAGACAATGTTTCTCCTAAGCAAGTCAGAAAACAATCCAATATGTCAAACATTAACAACCAGAGCATTTCTATTGTTCTTGTTAAACGCGTTAATCAAATTCAAACTCTTCTTAGAGAAAATGATGGTGTGGTGCAGGGAGGAATACGACTTGTCCATAATCTCAATGAACGGTTTAACAAGGAAAACAAGGGAGATATGGACAAGAAAACTGTCCTCAAAGCACTTGATTACTTGGAAAAGAATGGCGAAATTTGGCAGATTCACTTTGAGTTTCCTAATCCAAGGACAGGTTTTGTCAGCCACAAAACCCTTCTATTTCATCACAGTGTTCCCAAGGATCCTGAGTTTATTGAGGCCAAGAAAAAGGAAGTATTCAGTGAGGTCAAGAAACTTCCTAGTGCTCCCCAACTAAAAGTTGCCAAGCTTGACTTTAAATTCTATACCGAAAAACTTGCTAAGCTTGAGAATGAACGGGCAGAGTTTAAGATGCAAAAGAGAAGAGAGCGTGACGCGCAAAAGGCCAAATCTGCGCAGAGACTTGGAGAGAAAGATAAGGAGCTTCATAAACGAAAGAATGTTCGGAAACCTAAACCAGTTCCCTCCTTCATCCAGGAAGTCAAACGCAGGAAGCCGCGAAAGTCCGCAGACTTGCATGCTGCCTCCACAGATTTGGAGAAAGATTCCAGTAGTATGCCTGGTGATAAGCGAAGGCCTAAGAGTGACGATCCACTTCTCTCATTGCCGATCGAAACCAAACACTTGCGCAACAGCAGACGCATTTCACAGATGAGAGGCGAGAACGATGTTGCGCTTAAAAAGTCTCCTAAATACATCAGAAAGCGATTACCTCTTCCTATTAGTTCTGATATGTTTTTCCGTATTGTCGTTATCTCTCGATCACTTAGCCCGGATTTACACAACACTGTTAACTGGACTCAAGTCTCCAAAAGCATGCCAGGAATTGCGCCTGATCATGCTAAATCAGCTTGGCCTAGTATTCGCGATACTTACGGTGACTCGGCCAAGGTCGACCTGATCCAAAAGGGCTGGGAGAAAATATTTCTACAGGCCTATGAAGATGGGGATTTACCTATTTTCGAGGATAACAACTACGACCTGGCTTACTTAGCCCGATTTTGGGCTAGAAAGTACCCACGGATCCATGAGCAGTCTGATGTTCCATTGTTGTTTGACTCACGCGAAGCTAATGAGAAGAAATATGTCTTTAGTCTGCCCGAAAATATTCAGAGAGACAGTATTTTTTTTACTGCTCCATCAATGAGAAAATGCGGTGTTGGTTTGACTCGGCATTCTTTTTCATACGACAGGCACAGCAGGCCTATTTTAGAATCTGAGTTGACCCGAGTTAAAATCGGTCTCAAGTCCATCATAGCCACAACCGATGAGAACTACAACAAGCAGCGGGCCAAGGATATCCTTGAAAAACTTGGTAAGGAGAGGTGCGCTGCAGCAACAAAAGAAATGGACATTGAGAAGGCTATTGTCTATGTTCCTACTGCCACAGGTGAGAATTCCATTTCTGAGCGTAACTTTTTGTTCTCTGAAAAGTTTATGTCGAGTTTAAAGAACCGGTTTAGACCGCACTTGCTTTTTGACATCAACTTATTTTACAACGAGCTTTTGTCGACGTTAAATGAATCCAAGGGCTACATTTTGTCGCGAATGACTCAAACCTCATCGGTAATTGCTGTACTGGATCTTGTCTGCCATGAGAAGGTTGATCTCGTTCGCGTGAATGCTGAAAAGTCAGCCCTCACTCACAACAGTCGTAAGATTGACAAAAACATGTGGGAGTGCGACATTGTAGTTCGAACTCCACTGCGGTATGTTGATGCACATGAGCGATACCAGGTTAAAAAGCTTGAGCGTGTAAACGCCAGCATGATCCCACTGGGTGAGCCCGCAAGCACGATTTGGACCGACACCAACGGGCAACTGAGTAAACCCATTTTTAGAAGGCTGATTCAGTGGATTTTGACTACTATCGAGGCGCGGCCCGGCATAACTTTCTATGAACTTCATTACAAGATTCAGTTGGTGCTCAGTCGAATGGAGATGGAGCAATTGTTAGACTGGCTTATCCAGCTCGAATGTCTGCGTAAGGACGAGAATACGGGTGGTTACTGGGTGATGTCAGAATGGTACGTGAATGTTACGATCAGTTAGAAGGGTCACGTGTATGTAATTAATACAAACAAGCCGTTGTGATTTTTTTTTTTTCTGCATGACAACCCAAAAGCTTTTATACTGTATCCTTAGAATTTTTTTTGTTGTTGCTCTCAGTACATCCTTTATACTCTGCCCATATATTCAGCCCCGACTTGACGCGCTGTGTATGACTAGTGGTTCTTCTAACACGTGAACCGAGACTTGTTAATACATTAAACACACACCCAAATTTCCCTTGATGATTTTATGATGGCTGACGAGCCCAACCCTGCGCCAGTGAAGCGGCGGCCTACACGACGAAGGTTGCACGGCGGCCAGGCCAGAAAGCAAAATACTCCGCCGGTTGCAAAGCCCTTAACCAACCCTGAAGAGGACGATTTCTTTAGCCTTACCAACCCAATAGAGGAGCAAAAGGCCAAAGCTGTAGCTGATGAGATTATAAATAGCGAAATTGCCAAGATTACGAAAACAACCCCGACCATCTCTTCCTCAGACTTGAACGATGACGAGCCAGCTGAGGAGGCCGGCCCTGCTAGTGGCGAGCCCGAGTCCAAGAAACGTTTGGCCTCGCCGTCTACAGATACGAACAGTAACTCCCCCGAAGAAGATGACACCGACAAGACATATCGTCCGACGAAGCAACCGAAGCTGGAATTGGCAGACCCTCTTAATGCTAAATTTCATGACGAGGACGATGATGCTATCGAAGAGCTAGAAGTAAAAACTAGGGATAGATACCCTAAAAGCTCAAAAGAAGTAGCTTTAGTAGAAAGAGAAACATCAACAGAAACAGAAACAGCATCAGTAATAACAAGAACGGAAACAGCAGAAGACTTAACAGCGGCAGAAACAACAGTAGTAGCAGTGGAGGATGAAGAAGAACGAGAAAAAAACTATGATGATATCAGCTCCAAAGAAAGTGAGGATATCGACCCAGAATTTGCTGAACGAATCCGCCAGCGCAAGGCGCAACTGAAAGCTCTACAAGATAACTCCTTTCCTGTGGGGATTGTAATTAAAACGCTTCTACCGGGGCTTGAGGCGATTACACCGTTTGTGTCGTCCCAAACCAGTGCAACTACGTTTGGTGTGATTAAAAGACTTTACATGGAATCAATATCCAAGTACTTTGATGGGGACGCAGAGAGGCTCCAATACGTGCGCGAAAATAGTGTACTCGTTTGGAACAATACTATTGTGTTTGATGTCGCGACCCCCCACAGCGTCGGCGTAAAGACAAGTCAGGCGTCAATGCTTCTTTATGCTATGCTTAAGGATGACTACGAGAAGAACCGGCAGGCGGAGCTTGAGGCCAAACTTGTACAGGACAGTAACATTGATTATGACGAGTTACTTAATCAGGAAGAAGAGAGGCTTCTGGCAGCAAACCGCGCGGCGTTATTACAACAGCAGGAATCAAGCAAGGAAAGTGAAGAGGGTTACTTTCCAATTCATCTCAAGGGCAAGGATAATATTGTTGTCAGTGTTCAGGTGAATTCCGAAACAGCGATATCAAAGCTGGTGGACTACTACAAGAAACAACGAAACCTTGACCCGAGCGTAAAGATCCGGCTTTCATTTGACGATGAGGATATGGACTTGTCGCAAACGGTAGGTGACACGGAGCTGGAGGAGGATTTTACCATTGATGTATTCTTGGATTAGTTTATATGTAATCTAGATAAGAAAAAAGAAAAGAAAAACAGTATGAATGGAAATAAAATGAAGTATTGTGTATCTATGCTGTTTATAGTACAAAGTATACAACGACATTAAAACGTTGTTGGGGTCATTATAGGGTATAAATTACTATAATCTATAGAAGAAGAAGAAAAAAAAAGATGGAGAAACATGATGAATGCAGTGAAATTTCTAAAAGGAACAAAGATCAATTGAGGCTAATCAACGGATTGTAGATATGCTGGGAAGTTACCGAGTTTAGCACGTCGTTCATCCAATTCTGACTTGCGTTATTATCCTGGCCATGATCAAATTTTGAAATGGTTTCTGCAGTTTTAACAAACTTTTCAACGTCAGCACACTCGCCAACCAGGGAAAGGTCATGGATAGGGAAATCAACCGTTTTATAAATCTCAGTTTCAACTGGATTGGTGGGGGCATCACTAAAGAGACCACTCGATTTGATCTTTGCCCGTTCCCACGATGGCAGTGCCTTTTTGGGCATTGATATCCGTGGCATATTTTTTTGCGCTGGTGCGTACTGCAATAGATAGACTTGGCTACTGGTCGAATGTCTAGCGATGGGCGCGAGCAACAGACCCTCGTGGTTCTTCATAGGGCCATTAAGGGTATCTGGCTTGGTTCGTTCGCAAAGTGACCGTAATATTTTTCCAATATCCGCCTTAATTTGGCCATAGATAACCTGTCTGCGATANCAAATACAATATGATACTTGCACCGCCATTTACTATGTGATAAACTTTTTACGTCATTCACTGACATGAACCTCTCTTTTCGATAATGTTGTGGTTGCCAGACCATCTACATTTTATCATGAGAGGTTCTTTTTTTTACTATAAGAAAATTTACATACTGGCGCCGAGATGCATGTCGGTGGACACAGCATGAACAATTCGATATCCCCAATTGAAGCCCCTCAAGCGACCGGTCCAAATACATCGTTCGCCACGCCGGAAGATATGAATGCGACCCATACTTTTGGTTGGGATATGATAAGCTTGGGACTGGAAGAGCCTTTCCCTGCTCGTGAGGTTATAGATGAGTTGTATGTACTCCTCCTTGATGTTCTGAAGCCCGCTGCTCATGCTCCGGTAGGAACCAAATCTACTTCGACAAGACCCATCCTTTTCTCCCGATTATACATCGTCCCCGGTACATGGCCGCAATGGATTTCGCTCCAAGCTCGCGGCCTCCAGCATGTCTGCAATACATCGTTTGGGCTCATGCGGCGGCTGGCAGTGAAAAGTACAACAACCTTCATGCGCTCTTTTACCAACGTGCTCGGAAGTATATTGAATTGGATCAAATGAAGGGGCTTGGAGAAGCTATACTCACCCTGCCTCACTGTCAAGCATGGCTTCTCATTGGCTGCTACGAGTACAAAATGATGTTCTTCCCCAGAGCATGGCAAAGCTGCGGGTCAGCTTGTAGATTAGCGGTGATGCTCGGGTTGCATCGTTTGGACGGCGAGGGACTCGAGGTAAAGCAGTGTCTACCACCTTCGAGGGATTGGACAGAGAAGGAGGAGCGACGGAGGGTATTTTGGATGACGTTTTCCGTGGACAGATATGCGAGCATTGGGACAGGGTGGCCCACTTGCATAGATGAGAGAGATGTCAGTTACCCAACGCCATTTCAAATAATCTTGGTATTTTGCGTACTAACTACGACCACAGATTACGACCAATCTCCCAGCGAGCGAGGAATCATTTGTCATTGGCAAAGCAGAGAAAACCGTCCGCCTCAATGATATCCTGCTTGGCGAAGATCTCTCCACGTTATCACCATTTGCGAGTGTTGCATTCGTCTCATGCCTACTCGGCCGCAACTTGACGCATCTCCATCGTCCCGACCCCCAAGACAATGACAACGATCTCAATGGCATTTTTTGGCAGCGACATAGGTCGCACGACAATATCCTACTTCACTTTGCACTATCCATGCCGAATCACCTCCGACTCCCCGCTGGAATGGCCGACGCGAACGTCCTCTTCTGCAACCTGGCTGTTCATACTTCCACGATTTGTCTCCATCAGGCGGCAATCTTCAAAGCTGAGAAGAACGGTATGCCTGAGCAGATTATTCTCGAAAGCAAGCGGAGGTGTATCGTTGCTGCCGATCAGATTTCCAGCATCATGAAGATGGTCAGCTCAATGGACGTGAGCAAGGTAGGTTGACTCCGTCACGCGTCACCGCAGCATAAGCTCATATCGTCAGATGAACCCGTTTATATCATTCTGTGTTTATGTCGCCGCCCGCGTTTTTGTGCAGTATCTGAAATTCCGCCCTGATGACACAGCCGCACGATCTTCACTGCAATTTGTTTTTGTAGTGCTCGACGCCCTGAAGCATCAGAATCCTCTAACTGAATCATTTCTCGTTCAACTGGAATGTGACATCGAAGGAACAGCGTTTCAAGACATCCGGAAGCCAGGGACCAGCCGGACCCAAAGGTCTTACATAGAGGGACATGTGTATGGAGAGGTAGGCTCATTTTCGCTCACTTACGGCCAGTGCCACCATCCATGCTAATCATTCATAATATTAGACTTCTCCAATCACCGGCACACCCAACCGCTCACTTGCATCCTGTAGAGCAGGTGACTATCCCGCAGCACACTGGGACCCCTCTAGCAATACCACATCTGATAGCCGGTCTAATCCCCTCCCCGTCTGTCTTCCGAAACGTCCCCGGACACAGCCCCCAAAACAACAACAGCCCTCAACATCAGCAGTCCCGCCCCTCGCCACGACATCCAGTCTTCCAGGCTTCAGCAAACTTCCACACATTCCCAACGGCAACGCAGGGACAACTGGCGCCCTATACGACATTGAACCCCCGTCTCGGCTTTTTGATGTGACTAATTCCGCGCCTGGGAGCACCACACCCTCGACTTTGAACTCTTCTTCTTCTGCCTCATTCATGAGAAACGACCGCTCTTCATCCCCTAAACACGCCCAGAACTCATCACAGGCACGGAATACGCCTGCGCGAGAACAAATAAACGCAACAGCACAAGCGCCTACAACAACTGGCGCATTTGACAGGCAAAGTTTAAATCAATACATCGATCGCTCGAATCAAAATCACAATCATAATGCAGACCACACCAATAACCTCTTCAACATGTCTTCAATGAACCATGTTCCACCTGCCCGGGACCCCTCTCACCAAAATCAAACGCCGACTCAAACTCAGACCCAGAGTCCCGGTATGCCTTCGCCCTGGGACTTCCCGATAAATGTCACAGGGGACCTGAATGACCCGGATAACGAGGCTCTTGACCTCATCACGGCCAATATGGGTGGCTTCGACAGTGCGCAGTGGGCGCAGTTTTTGGGAGGGGGTTGGAATCAGTGAAGTGATCTCTGATCGTTTGTTACGACTTCGCATACGTTTACTTACAACATACGTCTTTTCATGACTTACTTAATGATATTGAGCGACTGAGGAGAGGACACTCGGAGTTTTCTATTCTGGATTGGAGTTTGGTTGGCTGTCTGACTGGCTTTGTGGCGGCTTCTGGTGGTATATTCATTCGATTAGGACCGGGTCGGCGGTGTGTTTGTAGATCTCTCTACTATGTGTCGAATATAATGGAATCTCCCATCGTCTATAACTGCATCTACTCTCTGGCCATGGATTTGGGCAGTATTCTCCTACTGCAATAATGTATATATATTGTTCGAGATATGTGTCCACGAGCACTGCCATACCATAGATAGACAGCAAGGCCTACTCTAATCAATAGACCAATCATCATAATCATAACCCTCCACCACCACCCGCCGCTCCAACGATCCTCAATCCTCCCGGCCCCGAAAAATCCGCCGTAGTTGCATACGCCAACCAATATCTAGAGGGATGCCACTGCACAGCCGAGACCCCCGTATTCGAGCCTCCGCCCGTAGACACAGTGTGCACGCTCTCGCCGGTCTCAACGTGGAAGATCTCAATTCCATCTTTCCCACATCCAGGCTCATCGCAGGCGCCGCAAATAAATCTCCCGTCGAAACTAAAGCTTACGCCGCGGACGGCTCCGCCGTTGCTACTCGATACGGTGCGACGGCAGATCCAGTCTGTTGTGTCCCAGAGGGATATTAAAGCGTCAGAACCGCCAATGGCGAGGTAGCGGCCTGTTGGGGCGAGAGCGATAGAGAGGCATGCGGAGGTGTGTGCGTGGAGGGTGTGAAGGGTTGAGAAGTCGGGGTAGGAGATTATCTTGACGGTGCCTTCGCCGGTTGTTGCGAACAGGTGCCGGGTGGGATCTGGGTTGTCGGAGGAAGGAATGTGGTTTGAGAAGGTGGTTGCGTTGGTTTGGATTGGTTGAGGGTGTGGTTCGAGGGTTTTGTAGATGGTGGATTTGGCGGACGTGTCGCCGTTGAGGAGGCTTGGGGATGAGGGCGATTCGAGAGAGATCGGTATTAGTGTGTCATCCTGAAGCGCAGTGCTTGTCAGCTTCGTTGACCTGCCGTCGCGTGGGCATTATCCTACCTTTCTCCCCGTAATCAGGACCTTGCCGTCGGCGGACCAAGATAGAGTGAATGCCTCATTTCCAACCTCTAGACGGCTCACGCATGTCTTTGAGCGCACGTCCCATATCCGAACTGTTCCGTCACTGGAGCAGCTGGCGAGCTCCGAGTCGCGAGCCGGGTTGAAGAGGACCTTTTCAATTCCTCCAGTATGTCCGCGCAATTCAGTAGAGTACCTGGACTGCGATCGCTCTGGGTTCCAGATGCGGAGCGTCCGGTCATGAGATCCGGTAGCAATCAATTGTCCCGTAGGGTTCCATGCAATTGTGCGTATTCTGAAGTATTCCTAGACGCATGAGTTTCTGTTGCATAGTCGCAGCGTGCTTCTCGCGGTGGTTCTCGACGAGACGTACGTGTGAGTTCCTGGCCCCTTTGCGGCAGGGTCATGATAGCTTTGTGTCCTGAGCGAACCGAATGCGAAGCTGAATCGTTCTTTGGCGAGTAGATTTCGCCGCGGAGGAGCCATTGCTGTAGACTAGAGCGGAGCTTGACTGCCCCTCGGTAGGTGGCGCGTCACTTCTGAGTTGAGATGGCAATTGACTATATAACTGAGATAATGCGCGGTATGCTTGGGGTGAAATCGGTGAGCAACAGCGGGTTTAACAAGAAAGCACAATTGAAGCTTGAGCTTGCGCGATGACATTGAGGGCGTTGAATTTCGGGATCGCCCGTGACTGCAGCCTTGGCGCCTGAGGCAGCACATTATTTCAGTCGTGATCTTTGGTCCGTTCATCTACAACATCTCGACCTTGACACACATCTGACATCTATTCCAGTGTTTCTGAGTACGAGAAATCGAATTATTCTACTCAATAGCTCTTGGAAGCACCCGAAACACAGCGAATCAAAACCCTAACAGGAGAAGAATTGGCCTAGCTCATAAGCGACTTTCGTCCAAAATATCAGATATATCAGCCTCTCAGGCTCGAGATGTTCGGGTTAGAAGATGATGATACCTCGGGGCACGAGAAATGCTACACGACAGTAGCCCAATTGCCTCAGTCCATTGATCCAGCACAACATCCCACAAACAAATCTCCGTTCTCTGCAATTCTAGGCCATCCATTTGTGCATACAGTATGCCCTTCTGCTCTATAATCGTACATCTACTAACTATAGCAGCTTGAAGTCACCCTGCCTAGGGAGCTGTACTCATCTATAGAGGGCTCGTTAGAGGCCAAATTGCAGAAGCTCCGATATGCTCGTCTTTCTATGGCGCTTTCGTCGTTGGTAGAGGGTGACTTCTTTAATACATACATCAAATCAGGTATGGTTAGAACCCATTTCTCAGCGTACCTGTCTCATAGCTGATCAGGAGTACAGGCAATGTTCTTATGATATCTGAAGGCCGCTCAGGGCTAGACAACGTCTTTACACTGAGAGAAGGTAGGAACATTAAAGGTGTTTTCACAATCAGCATATCTGACTTGACAAAGGCGTCTTGAAACTGGAAGTCGGTAAAGAAGACTATGAAAGGACCGGACTGACAGGAAAGTCAATCCGCACTGGCGGAAGAAAACACGCAAAAGAGAGATTCCGTATGTGGCTCTGCATTCTATCTTGTTCTACATCACTGACATCTCCCTCAGTTATCGAGCTCAATCTACGACTCCCGTCCATGCTTCATGGCAAAAAAGGCTTCGAAAGAATCATATGGGCATTCAAGAATGTCCTCAATAGGCCTGTGACATGGCTATTTTTCGACCTCGGAACGGTGTCCAGCGGTGTAGCTGAAGGTACTTTCTCATCCAAACGCACTCAAGCCATACTGACGAGACATAAGATGACTTGACCTTAAAAGGAAACAACCCAGAAATAATCTCCTGCGAAGCAATTCCCAGAACTCACGAGAACATCACCGCCCCCTCATTCTCGAACCTGAACATCACAAATCAATCCGAATCCAACCTTCGAGACCTCTGCACCGAGATATCAGAATGGCTAGCAATGGTATCTCTCGGCTCAGAAAGACTTTCCGCAAATGATGACATAGACCCGTATCTCTGTCGATACTCTGCACCAGATGTAGGCGAATCCGAACCAGTCACTTCAGATTTAGTCAATCTGAAATGGCACGGGTTCATCCCGCCGCATTGGATAGTCCAGTTGCTCATTACACTTTTGTGAGTTCCTTTCATTTGTTCATCACGAATCGGAGCAGAAACAAGGTAGCTAACCGTTTATGTCTGCAGTCGGGAAACTGCACCCCGCATCACTACATCTCCTGCTTGGTTTGCTCTCTCTGCAAATGCGTTAGGCAGAGCAGCTGTAGAGGCTAAGGATGGGTATACGGTTATGGTCCTGCCGGCGATGGGCTCTACGGGGGATGAGAAGGGTACCCCGGAAGGACAAGATACGAAGGCTCAGGATGCCCGGCACTTTATCTGTTGGGAATATGTTGGCGCATCGACATTATAGTATAAATCATAGTGCCTTTGGTCTACTAGGCCTCATACTATTCTAAGTCTTTATTATCCGAGAGCTATATTTCTTTTCCCAGGTCGCCTTCTACAATATTACAACATAGGGGGGTGTAATATCATAATCGTGAGATAATAAATTGACCATAAGGTATCAGATGCTGCTATCCAATAAACCAAGCAAAACCAACATTCGAGCTCCAATTAACCATACCAATACCGTAAACCCAACCCAAGCCAATGACCCAAGCCCATGGATATCCCCAAACCTATAAACCCAGAACGAACTAAACATAGACAAAATCCAGCGCCAAGTCAATCCTGGAAATCAAACAGATATGAAAGAAAAGAAACAGGGTCAGTCACCCCACAATATCATTAACAACATCCTGCAACACGGGCCTGTTACCGAGGACCTTCTGCCCACTCAACAACTTCATTCCTTTCTTTGCAGGCTTTCTCAGCCCGTTCGGCGAATTCCGCCCCTGAGTAGGACTCAGCGGATTGCGGGACGGCGAAGTCTTGTCCTTCACGGGACTCTTATTCTGCGGACTAGGCGTGAACCGATCATACGTTGATAGCGGGACGTCATCGAAGATATGATTCTCGACGGCATTCTTCGGCAAATCATACACCCAGCCTCGCTGCTCGACCAGTTTTACATACTCGCCCAACAGCTCGTTTCCATTGCGCAATGTGTTCTTGCTTCCTAGAACGAGGAGTTTCGTGCGTGCTCGTGTGAAGGCCACGTTGACGCGGCGCCAGTCGCTCAGCAAGTCGCCGACATAATTCTCTTGGTTGCTGCGGATGCAGCTGAGGATGATAATCTCCTTGTCTCGGCCTTGAAATTTGTCTGCGGTGTGCATTTCAAGCGCGGGAAGGTGGTGGCGAAGGTTCTGCTTGAGAAGGGAGAGCTGGCTGCGGTAGAACGTTATGACGCCGATGCTGCGGGCCGGAATGCCGCAGGAGATAAAGGCCTCGACGAGTTGAGTGCACAGAGTTGCTTCGGTGGGATTCACAATTCGCGAGCCATTAGTTACATCTCGAGCTGGCGTTCCAAGCGTGTCGGTGTTGACGAGACATGTTTTGGCCGAGGGGTCAACTAAATCACGTAGCCAGCAGCGGCCTTGGCCTGTTCCCAAGCATAATTGCCGACTTTTGCTCGCTTGGGAGAAATCGTTAAGGTGGAACTGTTTGAGACCACCGGCGCTGGGAATCTCCAAAGAGCGTGAAGCGACCTCAGAAGTACCGCACTTGAGACGACCCGAATAGATAAGTGTGTTCGAGAGAAGCATGACGTCCTCACACATTCGATATTGATGCTCGAGATTAACCACGGACGAAGGGTGTGTATCTGAAAGCAGTTTGAACAGACTGACATCAAGACCACCCGCTTGTGCTTCCTTGTTTTGCACTAGAGGAGGGAGCTGGTAATGATCTCCAACAAGAATAAAGGTCTTCGCCATTCGTATAGGTCCGAGGCAAACCGGCAGTGTGATTTGGGATGCTTCGTCGACGATGCAGTAATCGAAAATGCGCTGATTGAATATGTTGTGACCGACACCTAAGCAAGTAGTTGCAACCACCTGTGAGTCTTCGTAGGCGGCCTTGAGTTCCTCAATTGTCTTCTTGGGCGAAGCGGCAAGGTCCGCAAATTCCTGGATATCAGGATGTACTTTGACGGCTGCCCCAATGCGTAGAATGCGCATATTATCATCACGAACTTTCAAGAGAATGTTATCGACAGCAGTGTGCGTATATGAGGTCAAGAGAACACTCTTTCCTTGAGCGACGAGTGTCCGGAGGATGTGAGCAATGGTCGTTGTTTTCCCTGTCCCCGGCATTCCGAGTACTAATGCATAGTCTTGTGCGCTCATGACCTTGCTTATCGCCTTCTTCTGGTCGATGTTCAAACCTGCCTTACTTAGTCCAGGGAGCTCTGGTACTTCGGTTTTGAATTTAGGCGGCCGCCCTTCAACAATCAGTTGCCTCAACACTCCGGCTTGGAACAAATCTTTCTCCATCATGGCAATAAGGTTGCTTCGAACAATAGCCATTCCGTTGCTGAACTCATCTTTGTCCAAGCGGTAAAGAACTTCTTCCTCCGGCTCTATTGCGGCTGCAGTGGAAGGAGCAACACCGTCTATCTCCATTAGGCCCTTGAAAGATTGATTCATCTTGGCATCAAACCCGCTCGACCTAGTCCTGGCGTTATGCAGCCTTCGATCCACTGCAACAGTGACGCGCCTAGGACTTATTTGCACAACGTAGCCATTGGCCAGGGCAAAATGGCCTTTTTCGTCTGAGATGACAATTGGCTCTCCAATCGTTATCTGAGATTCGGTGAATGAGAACGGAGGGGATTGTTGTTTCTTGACGAACGTATAGCGGTATCGATTGATCTTCGTCCCTCCCTTATCTTCAGAAGATGTTTGGGGTTCAATGACGACGTTGCCGAAGCATCGTCCAAGAGCTTCTCGCTCATGACTAAGTAGTGTCCACAGCTCTCGCTTGAACCTCATCATACTTGTCTCCTCCTTGGTGAGAAGACCGTCCCATTTTCGGAAGAAATCACGGTGTGAAGGGTTCAGATGCTCCATAGCCTTCTCGAACTCTTCACCTAGGCCGCTAGTCTCGCCGTTCCCGTCGTCTGCGAGTTTGTGGTAAATGAAGCAAGCTGTCTTTGAGTAGCACCTACCACACATTGATGGTCGCTTGATCATTGGTGGTAGATGCGTCCTCTGCCGTACGTACCCAGCCACGCGATTGCGCTCTTGGATCATATGCAGGAGTTCGTGCCGTATGCCACGGATTCGCATAATCTTTGACGTTTCAAGATAATATAAGAGACCGAACGTAACTTCCACATCTAATAGTCATCAATTAGCAATTTTATTTATGGTTCAAATCAGTCAATGCTTACCGTAACGATCAGAAAGTAGCAAAGTGTATAGGGCGGTTTGAGCTCGATGAGCCTGGTTCGTCTCCTTGTTGCCAGTTTTGAGCTCCAGGGGCACAATCAAGTTTTTGTCACCTTCACCGTCATTGCAGGCAACTTGCACCGTAGCGTCGATATTGCCTTTGAGACCATACATCGGGGACCAGACATGCTCCTCCACCTCCAGAAGCTTATTAACACTAAGCTTCATTTTCGAGCTATTTCTATCCTCAACAAACGATTGCGGCTATGACAGATTAGTCACCGAAGGAGAATGCTAACAGGTTACACTTACACCAGGTGTTGGCCGGAGGAAGAGCTCTGCCCAACGCTGTATACCAGGGATTCTGCTCATTACATGGTCAACGGCTTCATTGACGCTCATGTGGATAAGATATAGCTCTTCCACGTGTTTGATAGCAACATCTTCTGACAAGGCCCTCAACGAAGCTGTATCCCATTGATTCAACTTCATAGCCTCTTGGAAAATTTCGTGGAATATATTGCCGAATACCTGTGGCTTTCCCAGATCAGATGTTCTTTTGATGCGCTCTTGAAGCACGGCGCGGCGTTGGCAACTGACGGAGTCCGCTATAACCGTTGCAGATATGAGGTGATCGGGATGGATCACGATCATATTTTGAGCATCAGTGACGATGCAATGGCCGTTCACATCGAACTCGCCAATAAGATGTATATAGAAATCCTTGTCACAAGGGCTATCGAACCAGGAATCCCGGAGGACGATAACCTTCTTGAGTTTGGTCATCTCGTCCTGCACTGATAGAACCTTCAAGAGTTAATTGAGAAGCAAAAGGCTATTGAGACTGGATAACGGCAAACCTTCTCTGGCTGTATGCGTCCTCGCTGGCAAGCATAGGTAGACTCAGCAATATCAACAATCAAGTAACGCTTGATAGCTTTGCGACTTCTATAGTTCTATATATCAAGTACTTAGCAAAGACCTGAAGGGTATAGCCACTAAGAATGACGAACATCATCTGGATGGTGTTCACCTTGTGGAATGGGATCATCCAAGCAGCTCATATCAAAATCATCATCGTCAAATTCATCGCTAGACATGTTCAGCTGTTCATTCTGCGATTCGCGCGCATAAGCCGGCAGCCTCTGTGACCGTTGATGCGTGGCTGGGTAGTTCGATGCAATAGGATGTTGTTGGATGGCTCTGGGAAGCTTGTGGCTCGGGGTCTGGTCACAACCCGCGAGCAGATCGTTTATATTATCTGAAAATTCGTCAAAGCCGTCATCGAATTCGTCGATATTAAGAGCACCAGCGTCTCGGGCAGATAGCTGCTCATGTGTTTCTGGACGCATAGCGTTTCCCATGTTTTCGAAAGTTTGTTGTACTTTATTTGAAGAAAAAGCATGACCGTAGTTTGTACTTAGTACAGAGGTGCTGGGTCCCTGCGCAGGCTCGACAAAGGGATCCATCGAAGCTTCTGCTAGCCCAAGAAGCTCATCGTCGATGTCATCGCCCCCGAAGTCAGACGACGATTCCTGAGGAGCCTTCTCATCTGTCGGGCTGTCGGAAATGTTCCTCTTGTTGTCTTCCAGGCCAATGTCCTTGGGACGTGGTTTAACGAACTTTGTTTCGAGCGGAGACGCAGATCGACTAAGCCGAGTTTTCTTAGGTACCGTGACTGGCGCAGGCTTGCAAGGGTCGGGTTGCCCTGGAGTGTCTCTCTTAAGGCTCCGTTCCATCTCTTGTACGAGAGAGCTGAAGTTGGACGCTTTCAGGTCTTTAGGAACCATAACGTTGCTTCTCGAACGTGAGAAGATGGCGCGGCCTTTCCGGTGGCTTTCACCTTCCACCTTCCTCCTCTTCGCATTGGAACTAGGCCATTCAGCATTGCAGCTGATTGACCGTCTCAACCCTGAGGAATCGCCCGTCCTGGCCGACCCCGGTGTATGTGGGGAAGACGACAAGAGATTCGCAAAGCGTGGTTGCTGAAGGTCCGGCACATTCGTAGTAGTTTTCGCAACATAGTTATTCCACAAGTCAGCTGCGAGGTCATTCTGCGGCGTTTTGAGCAAGGTCTGGATTGATTTTAGGTCGAAAGACCCCTTCTGCGCCCTCTTCGAACTAGCTAATGGCGAGCTACTCGGAGACGAGCTATGGCGGCGCTTCTTGCTTTGCGTTGCAGGTGTCTGAGTGCTTGGATTCGAGCTGGGAGGGCCATGTTGCCAGACAACATACTCCTCTGGTGTAAACTCTTGCCCTACAGGGGCGCGGCTGAAAGCGTCTTCTGCGTTTCCGATAAGGTCTGCCAAAGGTAGTCGGTTGCCGGGAGTTTGAGGACAGTCTTTGAGGGCTTTAGCCTCTGTGGCCTCCTGCAAAGGCTGCTGATTGTTCGTTTTCGGTTCGTCTTGTTTCACCACACCATTCAACCACGATGTTTGGTTCTCTTTGTTCGTATGTCCCTTTTGCGGAGAGGTCTTCGTTGCTGTTACCCCAGCCCCATTCTCATTACTGTTCTTGAATCGGAAGGCGTCAAGTTTCGAGCGCGAATCGGTTGAGGCCGGAATTGGGCGCGGGTCCTTATACACAGAATTCATGTTGATGCTTCTTCCCCGCAAACAAGCAGCGGCAAGTGCATTTCGAAGAGTCTGGATTAGAATGGTGAGTAAAGGTCTTAAGAATAGAAATCAAGAGGTATGAAATAGGTCATACCGATCAATCTCTGAGTCAGAGAAAGAGATAAGGCTATTGTTGCCACAAATGTCAAATCGAACACTCAACTTAAGGGCAGAACACACGGTATCACAAGCGTTGACTTGGACGCGTCGACGCGTTCATCCCATTAACTATGCCTCAGGCATTAATAAATCGAAGCCTGGATTATCGGGCATGAAGGCGGCAGACAGCATGTCCCCCATTCGGTCTAGTGTCTTGGCGGGGAATCCATCGGCCTTTTGCGGCTTCTGAACATCGTACACCGGCTCATCTCGTCACCCCTCTACAAGCGATTTCCTTTGACCCCAGCGAACGAGTCTTCCTAGGGGTACCTCAATTGGACATCTCCTCTCAACCTGTGCTTGAAGGAAAAATTCGAACCTCGACCCATTAGTTGTCCGCGAACCGGTCGCACTCTGTCCGGCAGGGGTCTATCAACGCCCTTCCCTATCTCGAACAGTCTTCAACTACAAAGCGATTTACATATTCACGATGTCGGTTCGCCCTCTGTCACATTGCCTTCGCGCCAGCTGCATCCGGCGCAGCCCCCAGAGCATTCAGGGCTTCTCCACGCGAACCAGCCTCCGCGCCGCCGACCACGGCGATCACTACGATCCTCCGACTGGATATCTTTTCGGTGTTAAGCCCGGCCAGAAGTACGTGAAGGAAGGATGGGAGAACATTTGGTACTACGGTTTTATTGGTAGCTTGCTTGTTGCAGGTGTTGCATACGTCTTCAAGCCTGACACTTCGTATGTCTACCCGTTTTAGCATTGCGATCGTCTCGTCATGCTATGCTGCCCTCGAATAAAGGTAATAAATAGGCTGACTCTAAAAATTCAGGATACAAACATGGGCTCTGGAAGAAGCTCGACGGAGACTGGAAGCTGAAGGAATTCTCGAAGACCCTCAGCGAAAGTGAATGTGATACCAGCCGCATTTTATATTGTACCTTGTACATAGAGTGATCGAGAGGACAACCTCCGCTTCGTCATCGCATCATTTCGATAACGATGCGTTTCGTCATTTAGATGATGGCTGTCTTGTATCATCCATTCTTCAGTTTCCTCCTCAGTTCTCCGCGCGCATTCTGAAGTATTGTATCATGAACCATTCATTATTTTTTCACGCATTGATTTAGAGCTACGGAAAGGGAAGGAAATCTTGACATTCCATGTCTTTCAAGTAATAAAACCTTGGCATTACTGATTTGACAAGACATAAGATGTGTTCGTTTTATCCATATGTAACAGCTGGCTTAGGCGCCCTCTGTATCTCTTCTATATCTCCGGGTATATATCAGTTCTTCTAAGCAGCGGCATCGCTCTTCTGACCTTCGTCAAAAGCTCCAGATCGATATCTGCGACGGCGATCTGTGGCTCCTCATACCCGTCACCAAGTTTGGCCACGACCTCACCCCAAGGATTGACGATCATAGAGTGGCCATAGCTCCGTCGTTTCTCGTTATGAGGCCCTGCCTGGGCGGCAGCTATGACATAGGACTGGGTCTCAATTGCTCTCGCTCGGAGGAGTGTTTCCCAATGCGCTCTGCCTGTGGGTACTGTAAAGGCTGATGGATAGGTGATTATCTGAGCATTCTGGCGCTTGAGTGCCAGACTGATTTCAGGAAAGCGTATCTGCAAGACTCTCAGCGTTCTCTTGCGCCTGTTTGAGAGAAGATGAAGAGAAGTACTTACGTCAAAGCATATGGATAGACCAACTCGCCCGAGTACTGTGTCGAATGGCGGAAGTATCTCGTTTCCTTTCTCAACGCTCCTGTAGAATACCATCAGTCAGGAGAAATCAACGGCATCCTTGTATGACACACGAGCTTTCCTTCAATACAGGACCTCCCTTGATGTCTACATCAAACAGGTGGACCTTCTGGTATCGCTGGGTGATATCACCCTGATTATCAATCCAGATGAGACTGTTCTTCACCCGGTCATTCGCTGCAGGCTCATGAATTCCGACATTGATATGCAAGTCATTTTCCTGAGCCTCTTTCTGGAGACCTGAAACAAATTCATCCTGCACTGAGCGAGCAAGTGATATGCTCTCGGCCGGAGACGATGCGATATAGTCTGTTGCCTCTGGGAGGAATAAAGCCTGCAGTGATCTGTCAATAGAATGCCAGGGAGCCAATAACTACTAATTCAATACCTTTGCGCCAGCATCAACCGCTTTCTTGACAAGGACTCGGCATTGGGCGAGGTTGGATGAGAGGTTTGCTGTTGAGCATAGTTGCCCCACGGCCTATCAGGATTCAGTGATGTTCTCCCTCAGAATAACGACGATGAGATTTTTCGTATGATAAACTCACTGCGATTGTCATTATGAACAAGTTATGTTTATGATATTACAAGATATGACGAGAGCGTCCAGTTAGTTACAAGTTGGAGCCTAAGGTCATCAATAAGCAGCGCGAGAATTTCCCGATTTGGACGGACCTCCAAAACTGCGGAATTATCTATTATCGCCGCCCGCCGACCTCATCGCAATTACAACAACCAGCTTTCCTTCAACAGAAGTTTGATCCGCTCAGTCGGATCCCCATTCAGACGATATGAAGAGTCTCAGGCGCGATTTCTCTTCAGACCCCTCGACCGCAAACGTCACCAGCAAAGTCTTCGTTCGGTCGACAAAAAGTGGAAAGGTGCAAAAGATTGTTCGCGAGCTCTACCTCAGACAGGATATTCCTTGCTCGTCACGGTTATGTACGATATGTCCGGCGGTCGCTCCGACCGATGCAAATGGAAACAGTAAGAACGGCCATCAATTCTACGAAAGGTATAATGCTAATGGTGATGCAGTTGTTCCATTTGTTCTCTCCGAGCAACCCGCAGGCACAACCGCTTTTCCGCGTGGGCATTACATTGTACCTGATACCAATGCGCTGTTGAATGGGATGGATTTGTTTGAGCACACAGGGGCATTCTACGATGTGATTATTTTGCAGACAGTGCTGGAAGAGCTCAAAAACCAGTCCCTTCCGCTGTACAATCGCTTGCTCGCTTTGATAAAGACCGACGAGAAACGCTTCTACCTCTTCTTCAATGAATTTCGACTGGAGACACACGTTAGACGAACCCAGGACGAATCGATTAATGACCGCAACGACCGAGCCGTGCGAACAGTCGCAAAATGGTATATGGATCATTTGCGCGCCGTTACAAAGAGCAAGAAGGAAAAGGCCGTGCCGGCTATTGTTGTCATCACCGATGATAAGGAGAATCTACGCAAGGCCAAGGAGGAGAATGTGACGGCCTTGTCTTTGGAGAATTATGTTAGCGGTTTGGAGGATGCGGATAGGTTGCTCGACATGATCAATGAGTCCAGGGAAGCCAGAGAAGCAAAGGAGGCTCGCGGAGAACTATTCTACCCCGAGTACTATTCAATGTCGAAGATGATGACGGGTCTGCGAGCCGGAAATCTACACCAGGGTATCTTTAATGTTTCACCATACAATTATCTGGAGGGCCAGATCAAGGTCGCTGCGTTCGATAAGCCGCTGAT
This sequence comes from Aspergillus sp. P7301S-1, assembly GCA_037042525.1. Lineage (NCBI taxonomy): Eukaryota > Fungi > Ascomycota > Eurotiomycetes > Eurotiales > Aspergillaceae > Aspergillus > Aspergillus sp. P7301S-1. Next base: position 67,982 of record JAXQKN010000172.1, on the reverse strand, counting down.
TATTATGGGTCGCCACAACAGCAATCGTGCTATATCTGGAGATGTTGTGGTGGTCGAAGTATTACCGAAGGATCAGTGGAAATCGCCGTCAACAAAAATCGTGGACGAGGAAGCGGTCACGAAGAACGATAATCCCGAGGGCGAGGATAACGAAGCTGTCGTGACGGAAAGAGAACGGAGGGCGCTACAAGAGGAGGTTAGACAGGCGCATGGAAAGAACCTGGAAGGACGACCGCAACCAACAGCGAAGGTTGTCGGCATTGTGAAGCGGAACTGGCGTCAGTACGTGGGAACTGTTGACTCGACTTCCACGGGTTCACAGACCACCGGCCGGCGACAGCAGAATATTTTTGTCCTCCCAATGGAAAAGAAGGTTCCAAAGATCCGGGTTCGAACACGGCAGGCCACAGACCTGCTGGGTCAAAGAATTTTGGTCACAATCGATGCCTGGAATCGTGACTCGCGGTACCCAACTGGGCATTTCATTCGATCATTGGGAGAATTGGAGACAAAGTCAGCCGAAACAGAAGCCTTGCTGCTTGAGTGGGACGTCCAGTACAAGCCATTCCCAAAATCTGTTTTGGATTGTTTGCCTTCAGAAGGCCACGACTGGCGGGTCCCCGAAAGCAAAGATAACATAGGCTGGAGAGGGCGCAGGGATCTTCGAGATCTTCTTATCTGTAGTATTGATCCTCCAGGCTGTCAGGATATTGACGATGCTCTTCACGCACGCAAGCTGCCGAATGGTAACTTCGAAGTCGGTGTTCATATTGCTGATGTTTCCCACTTCGTGAAACCGAATAATGCTATGGATCTGGAGGCTAGTGTTCGTGGCACAACGGTCTACTTGGTCGACAAGCGTATCGACATGCTTCCTCATCTTCTCGGAACAGATCTCTGCTCGCTCAAGCCCTATGTGGAGCGGTATGCTTTTTCAGTGCTGTGGGAAATGACGCCAGACGCCGAGGTTGTTTCTGCAGACTTCACAAAATCTGTCATTCGATCCCGTGAAGCTTTCAGTTACGAGCAGGCACAATTACGAATCGATGACCCGTCAAAGACCGACGACCTGACAGAAAGCATGCGTACACTGCTTCATTTCTCCAAGATCCTGCGTCAGAAGCGTATGGATGCCGGTGCCTTGAACCTTGCTTCCCCAGAGGTCCGCATTGAAGCAGACAGCGACGAGGTCGGCGACCCCCTAGCAGATGTCAAGACCAAGGCCATGCTCGCAACAAATAGCCTCGTCGAAGAATTCATGCTTCACGCCAACATCACCGTTGCAGCCAAAATCTTCAGCACGTTCCCTCAAACCGCCATGCTTCGCCGCCACGCCACGCCGCCGCCCCAAAACTTCGAAGAACTCATCAACCAACTCGCCAAGAAGCGCGACATGCGCCTCGACGTCTCGAGCTCTGGCGCTCTCGCCGATTCCCTCGACCGCTGCACAGATGCCGAAAACCCCTTCTTCAACACCCTCGTCCGCATCCTCGCGACCCGCTGCATGACCTCCGCAGAATACTTCTCTGCAGGCGCCCACGCCGAGTCCGAGTTCCGCCACTACGGTCTCGCGTCCCCGATCTACACGCACTTCACGTCTCCCATCCGTCGGTACGCTGATCTGCTCGTCCACCGCCAACTCGCCGCAGCAATCAACTACGAGGGCGAAGACGGCCGCGCTACAATTGAGGGCTCGATCACCCGTAACCGCCTCGAAGATATCTGCCGCAACATCAACTACCGCCACCGCAACGCGCAGCATGCCGGCCGCGCCAGTATCGAGTACTACGTTGGACAAGCGCTCAAAGCACGCAGCGAGAAACTCGCCGCAGATGGAGTCGACGGCGGAATCGAGGAAGATGGCTACATCATGCGTGTGTTTGAGAACGGCGTCGTGGTCTTTGTACCGCGGTTCGGTATCGAGGGTGTTGTTCGACTTGAAGACTTTGTTTTGCCTAGCGATGAGGCCCTGCGGTCTGTTGAGGAGCGGAAGGCTCTTGTGCCTCGGCGCGAGAGTGACTTTGATCCGGAGGAGTATACACTCAAGGTCTCGGATAAGGGGCAGGAGCAGAGTGGTCGGGTCTCGATCGTGGAGCTTTTCCAGAGGGTAAAGGTGAATATCAGCTCTGTGAAGGAGGAGACTGGACGAGGTGTTGGAAAGAGAAGGGTTCGTATTCTGATTCTGAACGCGAAAAACTAGGGTTACAATATAAAAGCATCATTCAATATTTTTCAAGACGATCTGGTGGCACATTTTCGTATATGTCGTTTGAAGTGCAAATATACATTCGTAGCTTTGAGTAAGGAGAATACTTTTCTACATTTTGATGAACAAACAAGTTGCTTCAAAAGTAAAGCTTTGATGATTATCTCTGCAGGGTCTAGACTTTCTTCACTGTTAACATCCTGCGGACAAGAGTATGCGGATACCAAAGCCCAGTCTTCGTAGGCAACTGTGATGGGCCCGCACTTCTGTTTCCCTCAGAATTGTCTGTCTCTTGCATGGCAGTGCCCTCATCCTTTCTATCCGCCTGTATCGTTACCGTCGTCTCCTGCTTGCGCCTGATGTTCTCCCCTACTTTCCAGCCGCGGACTATCCAGAGACACACCGCGGAAGCAATATACATAAGGCCGGTGAATAGCTGCACATGCAAATAAACACGGTCTTTGGACTTGTTGTCCCTCAGAAGGAGCGCAATAGGCTCTGCAACTGTAGTTGGTGCAACCAGAACGAGCCAGGTAATGCTGAGGCCGCCGGGTAAGTCCTTGAGATCAATTATCTCGGCCAGGACTGGTGCTACAGTGGCCCAGTATGTGCCTGCAACTGTGCCAACGAGAACGGCGAAAAAAGAGATAAGGCCCATGCTTCGAGCAAAGGTCCAGATCAATAGACAGAAGAGACCACAAAGGAAGCTGAGGAAAGTGGCAATGTTGATGCGGCCAAGTTTGTCACTGAACATGCCCACAAAAGGGCGTCCCAGGCCCTGGCCAAGGTTGAGTAGGGCACTGATGATACTGCTTTGGTGTGCTGAAAGGCCGACAGAGACCGCGAAATTAGCGAGACTGAACAGAATTGCGACGTAACCGAGCATGGCGAAAACACCCCACCCGAGGTATAGAAGGAACTCGGGTCGTTTGAATAGCGGGAAATGGAAAGCCTTGAAGCGACTGCCGACTGCAGTGTTGCGATCTCTGAGTAGGTTCGCGCATACCAGGTTTACGACGCAGGAAATGATTCCCAGTATTCTGAACGCCCAACTAAGCCCGAATCTCGGGATTATTGCGCCAACTGCCAGAGAATATATGAGGCCTCCCAGACCAGAGCCGGCGGCATTGATTCCCATTGCGAGACTCCGGCGGCGCTGGAACCACTGGGGTGTAATCCCAACGCTACCAACAAATAGGAAACCCATACCAATGCCAAAGCAGACACCTTGGCTTAGAAACAATTGCCATCTCTCCTTTACGAAAGAAGCTCCTATTAGACTGAGGGTCTCAAAAAAGACGCCCATGTTCAGGACTACTCGTGTTCCGAAGACGTGGATGAGATAGGTGGCCAGAGGTGCAACAAGGAGAGCGCAGGATATACTCAAGCCTCCTGTGAAGGCATACATGAGCGGCGTGGTGTTGGGGAAGACGTTGTGGGAGAGATAGTGGGATAGGAACACGCCATAGCTCTAACGCGCAGGTTAGCATTTTAATAGGACATGGTAATGAGTCACCAACGCTGTTGATTCCCCATGTATGGGCGTTTATCCAGAAGACGCCGAATACGCAGACCCAGCCATATCCACCATCTGGCGGCAGATCGTCTTCAGATTTCGCTTGCGCAGGAGCCTTCTCATGGTCTATATTCGCGGGGCGTGTTTCCTTGGAGGAATCTTGCACCCGCTGGTCATCGTTACCATCGCGAGAGCGGATTATATCAATTGGAGGATTATCTGCCATGGACTGGAGCAAGAGTTCAGACTTGGGACAGAGGATTCGAAGCTGGCAACTAATCCAACGCCGATTCTCTGGCAGTTTCTCGAGTAAATTTGACTGGGCATAAGAGACGGTGAGGAAAGAGCACAAACATTTTCCAGTTCAATCAACACTTTCCATATTACCAAGGGCCCAAGGCCGGCACGAAGGCCGACTCCAACTCATTGTCATTGGTGCCCGGCGCCGGCCTTATGGGGTGGACTTGGGGTTAGTCTGAGCCATCCATGGATGAGATGCCGGATAAGCGGAGTGCGGAGATCTTAAACTATGGGTTGCTTCACTATGGACACAGTCAAGAACTGAGATAGATCGATAAAAGAAATTCATAGTTCGACTCAATGGCGCAGAGAGGTGACTGTCTTTCTGGAGATGAATTGGACCCTGAGAAGAAGCCGAATCCCGATCGGGAAGGTGCGACCCTCTAATGCGCTAATCTCGTTATGGCTACGTATAGTAATCACGTGCCGATAGCAGAGATAGTGAGTCACGACCCCTCCCGAGTTTGCACTGTTTGTCTGCTGGTGGCCATAGCTCCTATGTCACCCGGCCGGGCTTGTTTACAGTCGAGATGATAACAGCATCGAATATCACTCTGATGTTTTCGTTCCTTTTCCAACCTCATTGAGAGCTGAGACATTTACTCACCGACTGAGACCGATCCACCTTCTTTTGTGTCCAATTCTAACCCTCGCTTTCCACTCTCTTCTCTCCCAGCCACCTGCTGGACGCTCATTGGCCCTACTTGCCTACCCTTCTGCCGACTTCGTCCAGACCGACACGACACGACCTGTCACGTTCTGGCGATACTCTTCTCGTTTCACACTATTTCTCTTAGTTGATATGATATAAGAGCATTAGTACTCGCTCACAATGATCCACAGATCACCCCTTCAGCACAGCAAGGGCAGAGATCCTCAACGGAAGGTTACTCCGCCCGGCCCCTCATACATGAACAACGATCAGATCGGTGAGTCTGCAGTGCTGGCGATCCTTGGCAGCATCTGTCTCGGAAACTACTGACAATATACTCCACGAGCTTCGCATGCTAATTGGATTATGTTCTAGCGAGCTATTTGAAAGACTTGCGAACTAATCGACCGACACGACCTGGCGGTTCTCGGCCATTACCAAATAGAGCAGAATCAACATCCAAACCCCGAGACGACCTCCCACCACGAGCCACGTCTGCCATGTCAACGTACGGACAATCAAGAGGACCATCAGAGGCTCCGCCACCGGAGATTGAACGGCCGCGTGCAACTAGTGCTCTCTCGAACCATCGACCTGTCTCATTCCGCAATTCATTCCGCAGCTCGTTCAGCAGCTCAACGGGTCGGCCGTTGGTACAGGAGCCAAGGACTGTTCCGGTTCGAAAGAATGTCTCTCCAACTCGAGCTTTCTCGCGTGCCACAACAAATGGCCAAATACCAACCTACCGTGAAAGTGACGAAAGGAGGAAAGAGAGAGAGGAAGCGAGATCTCTACGAGATGCATTGCAGGGCATGGAGGTGAATGACGATATCCGCATTCACGAAGACGCACAAGATGAAGCCACGGAGCTGGTCTGGATGCATCAAAACCCAGGCCTTCAATTCAAGAACCCGTATGCGCCTTACAGGAACCCGGATATGAAGAAGCCTCAGGACAAACCTGAAGAGCAGAAAAACTCGCAAGCGGCACGAAGTCCATTCTCAAAATCTTGGCGCGACAGCCACCGTCTCTCATTTAGAGGCCACCATGCAAAAGCTCCAGAGACAGGCCCTGCCGAACCTGCTGAGGACAGCCCTGTCCGCGGTAAGAGCCAAATTCCACGAAAAAATCTCAAAGTTGGTTTTGCACTGCCACAGGAACAGGAGCAGGAGAAGGGAGATCATGGACTGGGGATCGTGGGAGTCAATGACTCGTCTAGAGGCATTTTTAGAAACCCTAAAGATCAAATTTACGAGGAACCGCATAATCTCGAGAACAATGAAGAGCGTCCACTGTTCTCAAGGTCTGATTCCTCGGCATTACGATCGAAGCCGCGCAACGCAATTCCTCAAGGCTCTCGCCCCTTACCCAGCCGATTCGGCAGCATTCCGTTCGTTGATAAACTCTCTCGCTTTGAGATTCACAAAAACCCACCTACACAATCGAGGAACCCCAATTATCAGACAAATGCACCGTCCCCACCAGCGGCAAGCGAACAGAGCATTGAATCAGCTCCGACTAAGGAGGGAATTGAAATACGCAGCGACGATATTAGAGCTGCTACGAGCAAGAAAAGATCAGATCGCAGCTCAAGACTTCCTATGCCCACTGCGGTCAGCGATCGCACAGGTCGTCCCATTGTAAGCTTCGATCCATCGTGGAAACCTACGGAAGCACAGAGCCCCCCAAAGAGAGAAATCCCTGAAATCCAAATCCCGGAGCCACCATCTATTGAAGTATCCGAGTCGCCTTCCGTTCCGGTTATCAATATTGCCGATGAGAAAGAGCCCACTATAGCTGAAATGAAACCCTCCCAACACCAGAGGTCGATACCTGAACCGCCATCGAGCCCAAAGAAAGACCAGAGGCCCAGTGCCGCACCAAGAAAGTTCATGCCCTCACAAGATCGCTGGATGTCTGCATACTCACGTGCCGGGGTCCCCACTGCGTCATGCGAAGTTTGCAGTCTTCCCATTGCCGGGAAGGTTGTGACCGCTGCCGGGACACGTTTCCATCCTGAATGCTTTACCTGTTACCACTGTCACACGGCGCTGGAATGCGTGGCGTTCTATCAGGAGCCAAACGCCAAGCGACAGGAACGACTTGAAGAATCCGGGAATGAAGAAGGGGCTCATGCCTTGAGGTTCTACTGTCATCTTGACTTTCATGAATTGTTCAGCCCGAGATGCAAAAGCTGCAAGACACCTATTGAAGGTGAGGTGGTCGTTGCATGTGGAGCTGAATGGCACGTTGGCCACTTCTTCTGTGCTGAATGTGGTGATGTATGTACCTTGAACCTCTTTTGATATTCTCTGCTAATCTCGACAGCCATTCAACTCAGATACACCCTTTGTGGAGAAAGACGGCTACGCTTGGTGTCTCAACTGCCATTCGCGCAGAACTGCACCCAACTGTGCAGGCTGTAAGAAGCCTGTCCTTGACGATGTTGTAATCACCGCAGTAGGCGGTAAATGGCATGACAACTGCTTTGTCTGTCATGAATGCGGCGACGGGTTTGGTGCTGAGGGACGTTACTTTGTCAAGGAGGGCGAGCCCAAACGGACCGCTAAAGGCCGCATCATTGGAGGGCCAGTTCAACTGGCTGTCTGTGAGAGATGTGAGGGCATTCGATTGAAGTCATCTCCTAGAGCATAGTCCAAGATTCAGGCTTATGACTTACACAAGCTTTTCAGCCCTTATTCAGGACACTTGCACTTATTTATTCATCATTTGTTGTGTTTTGCTTTTGGTATTACAACTTTTGCATATGCACATCGCAAGCGAATTATGATTTATGATTTTGGCTGGAATTATTCTATGTGTTTTGACTTATGGCGGTGTTGATAGGTGCGTGGTCTTTTGATATCATTGAATATGAGACTCGTTTTCGCCAAAAAGACTAGAAACTGAACAAGTTCAAACCCACTCCGGATTACTTTTCCTCCTGAAAACAGCCACGTACTTATTCCCCTTATTCCTAGCAACCTTCTTCCCTTCTTCTGTAGATTCCTTCATAACCTTGACACACTCATCCTTCTCCAGCTCCTCTTCCGTCAATTTTTCAAACAACTCCGCTGAGCCCTCCCTTATATCCTCTGCCTGTCCCATGACCTGATTCCCGTCCCCATCCTGCTTCTCACCCTCACTCCCCTGCTGCCCCTGCACAGACTCATACCCAAAATGCCTCAATATCCAATAATGATACTCCTCGACATCCGTAATTGTATACAGCAAACCCCCAGGTTTGAGGGAGTAAGCATACTCCGCATTCAACGTCTCGCTCACAATCCGCGCCTTATGCTTGCGCGCCTTGAAGTGTGGATCCGGGAAACAGATGAAGATCTTCGAGAGCTGGGCCTTAGCAAAGAAGTTTGGAAAGAATTTCATCGTGTTTGCGCGGATCGCCGTTATGTTTTGGTATCCGCCCGGGATTATGCCCGCAGGGAAGATTTCGGAGTCGTCGGCGGGGGTTGAGGGGTCAGGGTTTGAGGAGGGGGTTTCTGCGGCTGGGGTAGGTGTTGGTGCTGTTGAAGGGGGGTTGGTCTGGAGTTGTTGCTGCTGTTGAAGACGCAGGGCTTTGATGCGGTTTGTGAGGTATTCGGTTACTTGGACGCGGATTTCCATTCCTTTTAAGACATCACAGTTAGCTCCCATTGAGATCCTATGACCCCGACTTTATCTTGGTCGAGAGTTTGGTTTGGAAGGTATGAACGTACCAACCATGAGCGTATCAGGCAAAACGGGCGCAAGCCCGACCAGCAAACCGCCGAATCCGCACCCAATATCAACAACCTCCACATCCTTGAGTAGTTTCCTTGTACCGGCGGCATTCGTCTGCGTGGGGTCTGGGTTCACAAAGGCTGGGAAGTGGGCGCTCCAGTCCATGTGGGCTGGGCTGAGAGGGCTACCACAAACAGTCAGTCTTCCATCTTCTAGTTCAATTCAACCCACAACATTTCTCCATTCTAGAGGAGACTATGTCAAGCAATGAACGTACTATTTTAGCAAGTGATCCGAAAACGGATTCGCGTGCGCGCGCTGCCGATAGTATTTCTTCTGCGGCAGCTTCACCGCGGGAACTGCGCCTCCAGCGACATCGCTGGATTCCGCGGATGCGACCTTTTTGCGATAAACTTCGCGCTTCTCTTTCTTTGCTTTGGTGCCCATGCTGAGAATCAACTGGGCTGTCTGGGCCGTTCTTGGTGTGGATTGGGCTCGGGTGTGGTGGTGAGGGCGGAATTTTTTCTGCGGCGGACGTCACTTGGTGGAGCGGAGCTAGGATGGAGATAAGATCATGCCCGCCTTGAGGTTGGGAGACTTCCCCGCATCGCATCGTATCGTCAGATCTTCAACCACGCTCGTTGTTTACGTCCTCATCAGTCTGGATTAGTATGGCAGCAATCGTTTCAAGTTCGACAAATCCCTTTCCGTTCCCAACAAATTATTCCTTCCCTCCGTTCTTCTCGCTCCAACCAAACGCCAACACCCGCACCGTCCAACTCCAACGGTGGTCATCTCTAATCCAGTCCTGGTGCCGCCACCACCGTCTCTACAAATTGAGTCTCGTCGAAGCCATCGATTCGCCGCTGTTTCGGAATACGGACCTCAGAAAGCAGCTGAGTTTGAGCGATGCGCGGACGGTGATTGATTGGATGTGTAAAGGGGAGGAGGAGGGAGGCGGAGGGAGACGGGCGGAGTGGGCTGATGGGGCTGGATCTGAGAGCAAGAGTGTGGTCTGGATCTGGTGGAAGAGACCAGAAGAGTGGGCGGGGGCTATCGGTGATTGGATTGAGAGTACTGGGCAGAAGAATGTTGTTCTCACAGTTTATGAATTGCTTGAGGGGGAGGCAACCATTTCGCAAGGTATGTGGCTTCGCACTGTCGCTCGACCACAAACTGACGGTGTAGAATGGCATGGTATGGACCAGGACGTGATGATGAGGTCTTTAAACGTCCTCGTCAAGCAAGGCAAAGCACAAATATTTGGCAGTGAAGGGCAAGAGGGTGTGAAATTCTTCTAGAGCCCGCCCAACGGGCTTCAAATGCTAAAATCGCCAATATTCTGCAAACGTTATGGGATATACAAAAAAAAAAAAAAACTCCAGACAAGACAACCATGACCGCATGCAGGTATCGTAAGTGAAATTTCGACACTACCAGAGCACCAGCTTACTCCTCAGACTGCTCCGCCATCTCCTCGTTAAGCTCATATTCCTCGGCAACACGCGGCTCCTGAGACATGGCCATATCCAGAAGCCAGTCAACACGGACAATGCGTGGGGTTTTGCCCATGTTGTGGACTAGCTGTCGGAATCGTGGCCACAGCTTTTGGTGTTCTGCAGCCGCGCTACTGAGAAGATAAATCTCGTTGCGGCTCGACTGCTCATCTCCAGTCTCATCGTCGCTCTCCTCGCGCGGTGCGTGGTATGAAACGCGGCCCCGGAAGAGATTGCACTCTCCTCCATTTGCATCGACGATGGATTTAAAGGCATCAAATCCTCCACGGATGGTCTCAACGCAGTAGATGTGGTATCCTTGAAGGAGTTTGTTTTTGTTGGTTTTTGCATTCCTCTTGGACTGTTCCAAAGAAAATCCGAATCTTTTCTCTGCCTCTTTGTCGTTGAGAACAAAGTCATTGGGGTCTAGAAGCTCGTCCTTCTTCAGACACTGTGTGATAAACTCGACTTGGATGATCGCCGGACCATATGCAAGAGCATTGACAAATTTGGGTGTTCGCAGAACAGATGGAGCAGCAAGATGAGTGCATCTACGGGCGTCCTGAACTACCATGATACCAAGTTCCCGAAGTTGGCGCTAAGTCGTGAGCAATTTGATAGACAATTAAGCGGAATGGGTCACAAACCTTATCAGCATCTTCCTTCTTCATATTGCCCACCCACCTCTGGTAACCGGTGATGAGGAGGTGCATCGTAATAGGGGGCCTTGACTTCTTCTGGCGCTTAGCCTCTGCGGTATCCTCCTCCCCGTCATTTTCGCTCTGGGCTTCCATTGACGATCGTTTCTTGTTCTTATTCAAGTTCACACGGTCCTCGTCATTTACCCTTCGACCACCATAGATCACACCACCGACACGCTTCATTTCCTTCTCGTACAGCGCGATGTCCGGTGCGATCTCGTGTAACTTGGCTGTTGCCGCGTCCTTGGATTTGCGACTGCTCGTAGATGAAGGAGTATCATTCTCCTTGTCATCGGGCACGAGACGAGAACGAGGTGTCTGAACTGTTTTGCCATCCATCTTTTTCGACCTGCCGGCTCTTGGCGTAGCGTTTGTCGTATCAGAAACATTGTTCTCGTCAAAGTCTGCCGAGCTCGTTGCCTTTCCTGCAGTGTTCTGATCCCTCTTTTGCATTGCTTTCCTTGACCCTGTTGGCGCCCACTGCGGCTCGTCTGATGCAAAAAACATGGATTCGATGGCAGCCCTATCCAGCCTGGTCTGGCCGACGACTTCGCCCAAATTTGTTCGCCGTGGAAAGTGGGTATATCTATGGTCAGACTCGGGCAGCAGCCTCCATTTTGCGTAGCACTCTTCCAACCACAGGTGGTTGACGACTTGCATACCCCATTCTCTAGCAGCAGTGCACTTCTCGCTATTGTCGTGTGCAGTCACCAAGTGCGTGTTCTCTTGTCTCAATGTCTTAGTACACTCAGCACCCGTAGCTGTGATCAGATTCTCCAGATAAGATCGCGCTTCGCCAACGTAGTTGGACAAGCTAATTTTGAACTTCTCAAATCCTGGGATAGGAGTTTTCGGGACTGGATAGTGCAGCAGACGGCGGAAAGGAGAAGTCCAAGTGTCGTAAGTCGTCAAGTGATATAGCCAAGATAAGTTTCCCACATCTTTGTTCAGCCTTGAAGCCACGCGGTATGCGAACCCATCTCTGTAACGGCAAATCAAGGTGGTAGCTTTTGAGACATCGGAAGTCATCTCGCCACCACCTTCTTTGACCAGAGTTGCTATGGATTTCTGAAGATGTGAACCGATGCCGAGATCTGAAGAAAGCATGATTACTTTCCCTTGGAACACGTTTAGCTTAGGCTTGACCGGAGATGTGAACGGAGTAGGTAGCGTAGCCGGCTCGGGAGTGGACGCCCCAATAATGTCGCGGTTCTCTCCAAACTTGATAGGAGCGTCCGGTGCTGAGCGAAGGATCTCAGGGTCCGGAAGTGTATATGGTCGCTCATCGATTCGCCGTCCGAGTTTTAGGCAGTCATCAAACCTAGTAAGCGTCAGAAATGATGGTTGGGGTATCCAAAGTTGAGTATAGATTCACCAATGAGGAAGGACAATCTTAACATTCATCCTTCGATTCTTGACTATCATGGCCTTGTCGGAGTCGATAGTCAAGTCCACGAGATGAGTGCACATTGGAGTAATCTTGGGGTTATAAAGGCCTCCCTTTGCCAAAACTCCGCCGATGATTGCATCCTTATCACCCTCTGGAATATCACCGCACGTAACCACGACATCGTTTAAGAAGAGCCTGGGGTCAGGACTGTACTGGCGAACGTTGGCGAGCTTTTTCTTCGACAGCGAAGCGGTCATCCAATTCGGTTTGACAACAGGAATCAAGGCATCTTTGGCAGCGTCAAATTGAGGGAAATCGATAGTCGTAGACATGATATGGCTGAATCCCGCTAAGTCTGGAAATTCAGCCTGGGGCTCGTAGACGAACGGTTCGCCGCCATGTCCTTCCAGCGCAGACGCAAGCTGAGTTCGAACGGAAGGTTAAAAGTCAAACCCAAGTCAAGAACAGATAAAGAATATGCGTACCTGATGCGCGGCATCCAGGCTTAGATCTTTGGAGCATACTATGCAGATCTTCAGCTGGTCGAACAGCTGCAAAGCCTCTTGTTGTCCCGCAAGCCCCGACATGGGAAACGCCTCCGAGTGGGACACACACTTTCAGGTGATCAGTTGTTGGTAGAGAAGTCAAGCAGAGATCGAGAGAGGGAATGAGAAATGTAAAATCAACCCCGCGATGACAGAAGGAGGAAGGTGTGGTGTTATCAGAATGTCTGAGATGTGAGTCTTCTTTTCCACGATGCGACGCGCTCAGACGCGCTGGTTGACACCAGATCACGTGATGCGACTCGACCATTGGACGACAACAACTCCTCCATCGCATTTTTGCGGAAAGACACTTATTTGCGCATATATCGCGTAATTCGACCCTTGTTATCATGCTATTTTATCGCCGGTCCTCCAGTATGTTATGCGGGACCTTCATCGACCGGACGCCTTATCGGCGATAACTTTGGAGTCTGCCCAGGAGCCTCGGCTTAAAGTGTCGGCAACAGCCCCTCGGATGCTCCCGATGCTGGGGGCTGCGGGTCACCCCCAATTCTTCTTAAAACTCCGGGGTTCAGTCTTGCATCGATCTGAATCTTGGACTTGCTTCCGGGATACAGCTCTCATTGTCACAAAAGCGCCATGTCGTCGTCTGGCCCGTTTCGCATTGTCGAGCATGCGGTCCCCTGCCAGCACATTCGGGAATACCCTGGGGCTACCGCGAACGAACAGGAAGATGTACTGACTTTGGCTGTGAAACAATACATTCCTCTGGATAATCCTAGTCCTCAGCCTGGTGATGTCACGATACTGGGGGCGCATGCGAATGGCTTCCCGAAGGTATGCTCTTGCGTAATTGGGCTTCCAAGCTGATCGCCAATCGTGCCTTGCATAGGAACTATATGAGCCGCTCTGGGAAGAAATATATGCCCGCTCGAAAGCGAACGGCTTCCGGATAAGGAGCATTTGGATGGCAGATGTGGCACATCAGGGAGAAAGCAGTGTGGTCAATGAGGACCTGCTAGGAAATGACCGTAGGTGACAGCTCGATCAGCAGCCTACTATGAGATTCTAACCCATGCAAACAGCCAGCTGGTTTGACCATCCTCGCGACCTCCTTAACCTGGTCAACGTCAAGCGCAAGGAGATGCCGCGTCCTATTATCGGAGTAGGGCATAGCATGGGTGGCGCGCATCTGTTCGTTCAGCCTGTACATGATTAGAAGCTAGCTACTAACCCTATCTCTTAACAGTGTCCAGTTGTCTACTATGCACCCTCGCCTCCTCCACAGTATCGTTCTCCTCGACCCAGTCATTCAACGACAGACAACCCAGCTAGAGGTGGGCGATTTGGGCAAACAGAAGCTCGTCATCGCCAAAACGACTCAACTCTCCACATATAGACGCGACAAATGGCCTTCACGGAAGGCCGCCGCAGACTCATACAAGAAGAATCCATTCTATCAAGCCTGGGATCCACGGGTTTTGGAACGCTGGATCAAGTACGGTCTACGAGACCTCCCGACGGCCATCCACCCTCTGGATGATACGGACAAGAACAATGATAACCAACGCCCCGTGACCCTCCGCACACCCCTTCACCAAGAGGTCTTCACCTTCTCCCGCCCAAATTATGATGGCCCACCTGGGTTCTCTGTCCCCGTCAACAAAGTCACACACCCTGATCTTGACCCTGACCATATTGGTTCTTGGCCGTTCTACCGACCTGAGCCATACCGAATCTTTACCCAGCTACCTCACCTCCGCCCAAGCGTGCTTTACATTTTCGGCGGGCAATCAGAAATGTCTCCGCCAACGATGGTGGCAGATAAACTAGCGAACACAGGTACTGGAATCGGTGGCAGCGGCGGTGTACTTGCCGGCCGTGTTCGTGATGTGATGCTGAAAGATAACGGACATCTTGTTGCTCAGGAAGCACCAGTTAAGTGTGCGGAAGAAGCTAGTAAATGGTTAGGGGCAGAGTTGAAGCGATGGAGGGAAGAAGAGAAGGCGTTCCAGGATCAGTGGAGTCAGAAGTCGAAGATCGAGAAGATGACTATCGACTCTCGGTGGAAGGCCCATGTGCCGGCTCCAGTGAGGCCTAAGAAGGAGCCCTCGCCTTCAAAGCTGTGAGACAGTTCTTGATGTTATTTGTGCAGGATCCACATATATAGACTAGTTCTTGGCAATAGAGTCAACGAATATCAGGACTCGGAACTAATGGAATTGGTATTGCTTCTAGACCAGCTTTCAGCCCTTTTAAGACATCTAGTCTAACCACGTCTATTCCAATGTTATCCATCCAAGAGACCATAGCGTAATGATAGAGGTATCCAATACGAAGCGACATAACAATAAAGCACGCCATAGAAATGTCGTCGAGGGAACAGGACTAGCCGTAGATAATCTCAACTAGAGTAGTTTCTTTTCCTTAGCCAGTCCGTTGACAGTCTCCGCTGTGCGCACAATTTCTGGAGTATTCCAGAAATGCGGCCACCATAAATGGTATTCTTCTTGGCGCTGGTTGAGGCAATGGCGCAGCCAGATGCCCCAGACAATGTAGAGATATGCGCCGGTACCGGTCATTAAGTGCCTTAATTATGATTAACAACTGAGAGGCAGAGGGTGTGTATTGGAGCTTACCACCAGCCATGGCCTTCAAGCAGAATACCCCAAGGAAGACCAACTTCTCGACGCCACCGTCGTATTGTGCTACAAAAGTGGTTGTCCAAATTCCAGATTGCAAATCCTCCAAGGAATACGCTCAGCCCATACCCAACCATGAACCACATCGTATGCAGTGTCTTCAAGTCTCGGACATTCTCATAGTGCTGTCGTTCTTTCGGAAGGACCGGAAGGCCCCGCTTTACACGCTCAAGTCGATCTTCCTCGGTCGAGTGTCGCCAAGAAGGACGGAGCTTAACCTCCATGGTGTACATACTCCGGATGAGGACAATAGCCGTGAGAAGGGCGTATGCGTTCTGGTGGAATATCGGGTCCTGCAGGTAATGATAGTAAAGCGTGATGAAGATTGCCAAAAACGTAAGGAAGACGCCAAGGAAGACCCGGTAACTGGTCGACTTTGCGTAGGAGAAGGAGGCATAGCACATCAGGCATGTGGTGTAAATCATGGACAGTTCGTCGACAAGTTGCATCGGGTCTGACAATCACCGTCAGTTCCACAGCCAAGAGTTCTGAACTTTGGAGACATCACGTACATTTCAGTGTCGTATGAAACAAGAAGCTGCCCGTTCCCACCAATAGGTACCCATAGTATGCGACTTGAAAAATCGTATCGTGTCCATTGCGCCGGCAGCTCAGAATGCCCTTTACTCCGAGCAGCATGAACAAGAGGTTTGTCAAGGTGTTGACGATCTCGGCGGAATAGTAGGTAGCATAGTAGTCCTGCATCCCATCATTTATTAGCCTCTATAGGCATATCCTGGATGAACTGCGTACCTCTTCGCACCAGTTCAGCGTCGATGTAACGGGGTGCCAGTACCCATCCCTAGACGGAGGATACGGAATAGAGGGAAGAAGAGGCATTTTGACGGAGAGCGACCCCGTGTGATTGACAGGCGCACCTCTCTCCAGGCTAAAGAGAGGTGGAGGAGAAGAAGGTAGATATCAAGAGACAAGGAAGTGACAGCCCTATTGCTTGGTAAGAGTAGGAACCATTCCGACTTGGCTCTGGCTCCGGTCGGTGACGTCGTGTCGCACCGATTGGGCACCGCAACTTCAACTCGACGCCTCACTCATTGAATGAAACAGGGCGAGTTTGACAATCTGTTTCGGTTCATAAAGTACAATTTAATATCATAACCTGAATAAATAAACTGATCTACGCGGGGCGATACTATCGATACCTTGTGGAGAGAGCCAATCAGCATCCGCCCTGCAAATCCGCGGATGACTTCATCAATTCAGCAAAAATACTCAGCTCACGACTTGACCATCTCCGCATCACAATTACATCCATTACTTTTCTCTAGCATGCGGAATTTTTTTACTCGAACGGACCGTGCTCAATAACGGTTCAACCCCAGAACGAGAATCGAACGGCGAATCCGGAATTGGCTTCCTAGATCACCGAGGACATGTCCAACAATGCCAGTGCTACATATGTAGCTCCGCCGGTCAGGACAGTGTCAAAGTGTACACTCATAGCCCTTCAAGTCATACACAAACGTTTGCTGACGGTCTAGCCTCCAAAACAACTTTCCATTTCGGAGCCGGCCTCCTCTCAGGTCTCACATCCTCAATCCTACTTCAACCCGCCGACCTACTCAAGACTCGTGTCCAGCAATCCCACCACCATGCTTCCCTCCTCCAAACCGTCAAAACCATCCTTGCCTCCGAAAACCCAGTTCGGAATCTATGGCGTGGAACCCTCCCCTCCGCTCTCCGCACCGGTTTCGGTTCAGCTTTATACTTCACATCACTCAATGCCCTCCGCCAAAGCCTCGCAACAACGCCCATCATATCTAGCACATCAACCTCTTCTTCGTCATCATCCGTACTCCCTAAACTCTCCAACACTGCAAATCTCACAACCGGAGCCGCCGCGCGGGTCGCCGCAGGGTTCGTCATGATGCCCGTTACGGTCCTCAAAGTCCGGTACGAGTCGGACTACTACGCCTACCGAAGCCTCTACTCCGCAGGCCGGGATATTATTCGGACAGAGGGGGCGCGTGGTCTTTTCTCCGGATTCGGCGCCACCGCTGCCCGGGATGCGCCGTATGCGGGCTTATACGTGCTCTTCTATGAGCAATTGAAGCGGCGGTTATCCTCCGCAACAATACCAACAACAACCTCTGAACCAAATCAGGTATCAGCACCGAAATCATCGTCTTCCATAAATTTTGTCTCCGGTGCTCTAGCCGCTGGTCTCGCAACGGCCATAACCAATCCATTCGACGCAGTCAAAACAAGACTGCAGCTCATGCCAGGGAAATACGGCAACATGATGCGTGCCGTGCGCCTAATGGTCCAGGAAGACGGAGTCCGCAGTCTATTTGGGGGACTGGGTCTCAGGATTGGCCGGAAAGCGCTTAGCTCGGCGCTTGCATGGACAGTGTATGAAGAGTTGATATTGAGGGCCGAGACAAGGTGGGCGAAGAGTGAAGCTAAGAGTGGGGCTGGGCTATGATAATGCAATAGGATGTAATATTGGTTAGACAGATCATCTTCGCTCTTCTGGTGTACGATATGTTCGATGTGAAATGATATTGAAGCATCGTAGATCATTCATTCATGTATCATAAAGCAAATCACAAGGCCAAATTAACTCATCAAACCCATGGATAGACAGTAGGCTACTCGTATAGTGAAGCCCAGGTCATTAACATGGCCAAGCGAATGACAAAAGCATCAAGCCAAAAAAAAAAAAAAAAAGAAAAAATATCAGAAAAGAGCAGGGAGGTATATAAGAAAGTAAACCAACTCGGCTCGGCAATTCAGAAACACAAACCACTCATCCGCACCGAACCATTCATTACAATGGCAGTCCGTCAACTAAGTAAAGATCCAAGACCGCCGGCTCGGGCTCTTCTTGCGCACGAGGTACATCTTATCCTTATTTCTATCGTTGACACGGAGCTCAGTCAGGCTGCTGGACGTCTGAGTGATGACTTTTCCTTCACGCAGTCGTTTCGAGTGCGCGAACAGTTCCTCTTGGAAATCTTCGCCGATCCAGGTCTTGATGATGATGTAGTTGCCGTCGGACTATAGCAATATTAGTATCACGGTTGCTGGTTATAGTTTTGGGATTAGGCTTACCTCGTCGAATGCCCAAGGGAGCTGGTAGGCGATCAGGGTGTCGGGGAGAAGGTACTTGCGGTGAACCTAATACTGTTAATATGAAAGCTAGCGTAGAGTATAGAGGGTAGACATACCTTGATCCAGGTTGCTTTGCGCTGCTCAAGTTCCTCCTTTTTCTCCTCCTTCTTCTCTTCCTTCTTTTCCTCTTTCTTCTCCTCCTTCTTCTCTTCTTTCTTGTCCTTTTTGTGTTTCTTGTTGATGATATCTTCAATCTCCTCCTCGGTATATCCAAACTCGATCCGTAGGCGCTCTCTAAACTCCTTATCACGCTGCTCAGCGGCCTCACGCTCGGCAATTCGGCGCCGCTCCTCAGCGAGCTTCCACTCCTCAACGGCAGCAGCCTTCATTCGAGCCTCCTTAGCCCGCTTCTCCTGCTCCGCGAGAGCAAGCCGAGCCTCCTCGTCCTTGATCTCCTTCTTCACGCGCTCGCGCTCCTCCTCTTCATCTATCTTACGCTGCAGCTCCACAAGCCGCTCATGCCGCAGTTTCTGGCGCACCTCTTCCTTCTCGGCTGACTCGCGCTCCGCAGCCTCCAGTCTTTGGAGCCTATAGCGGCGCTCAGCCTTGCGCTTCTCCTCCTCTAGGCGCTCCTGCTCCTCGTAGCGCTGCAACCGCCGCAGCCTGTCGCTAATATCATCCTCATATCGATCCTCTTCTTCCCTAATCAGGCGGACGTCGTGTTCTCCACGGTGGTGCTCAAGCTGTCTCTCCAACCGCTCAATTTCCTGCTGCTGCCGAAGGAGCTCAAGATCTTGGCGCCGATCATTACGATCGAGCAGGCGCTGGTCGATGACGAGGTCAAAGTCGCGGGGCGGGTGGAGCGGCGAGGCATCCCGGGATCTGGAGACGCTACTGGTGCTAGCGCGGGGCCTGTGGCGATGACGTCGCAGGACAGTCTCGTCCTCCGACTCGTCGAGATAGAGGTTTTCTTCATGGCGGTGTGAGGACTGGTCTCGACGCTGCTTGCGGTTTTTATTGGAATTCCGGCTGTCGTTCTTGATGTCGACGATTACGGCCGGTGGTGGCGGTGGCGGACGCTCGCGCTCTTGACGGCGGCGGGCGCCTGTTGATGCGGAGCGATGGATGCGGACGTCTTCGTGCAGGACGTTTGGGCTAAGATGGGAGTTGCTGTAGCTGGGGTCGAAGCGAGAGCGGGAGATGGAGCGTCTCCTGTAGTGCCTGGGGACTTCCATCATGGAGATGTCGGATTCAGAGTACTCGTCTTCAGAGTCGGTGATGGAGACGCGGCGATGTCGGGGCATCTTGGACTCTAAATAGAGCGACGGAGAATAAATAGATGATGAGATTGATGAACACGAGGGCTAATGCAAGGTAGGAAGAGTCAGGCGGCTGAAGAAGAAACACACCCAGCGTGAGTGGTGGGGGCCGAAATAAAGCTGAGAGAGGGGTAGATCGGGCTCAAGCCAGGCACCAGTCAGATGAAAGAGATGAAACGATGAGATGGGATGAGGACGGGAGAGGAGACAAGATAAGGGAAAGAAAGTCAAGGCCTGATTTCCCTGTTAAAGGCCCCTCCTCCAGACTCAAGCGGCTCAGCTGCCAAAGTGGGGGATGCCATCATTGGGTCATTGGGTGCTGATCATCTGAAGAAATGTCACCATTACCATTAATGCTGTGGCTGGCATCTGCACTCTGTCCCATGTGAGTCAGCGGTACATAAGCCGTCGCCCTTGCTTGATCTACTCCGTACTCTATTTCCCATCTGTAAATGCATCCCATTAGATCTAGATATTCTTAGAACCAAGGAACGGTATGGCGGTTAATCCCGAGTCATCCAGGGTTCGTTATCATCATTAACCGCCGGATCACTTCACCATCGTAATTATGGAATAGTCCAGGTCGGCGATTCGCTTTGTAGGTCTGCGCTCTGGCCCACTGCGTTCAGCTGCTTAGCCTTCAGCCTGTCAACTCATCTCACCAAATTTCGTGTTGGATGCAGAGGCCAGGAAAATGGCCCCGAAAAGCCCCTCGCTTATCATGGTTAACCTTTCAGGCACCAGATCTGAGTTCTTTTGTTGAACGCGGAGTTGGAGCCTAAGACTACGTAACTTTATCGCCACCATATAGGCCCAACTTGTTTCCGTCATTCTAGATTCAATATGGAAATCTTTAGTTACTTTAAGGTGCTGTCAAATTTTGAACCTCGTCGACTGACTATAACGAATTTATACGGAGGATATCCGGGGAGATTGTGTATTAGTAAGTCTATACTAGCCATGATGTACAACATGCATATAGGGCTGAGCTGGCATTCACATGTAACAGAATCATACCTGCTGTTACCTCTTAACATTTTTGAGCCTTGAGTGACACGCCTCTTCTTCATTGACTATTATGTACAGGCCTCCACCATTTTCACTATAAATCGATTCTCGTCTCTGCTATTGCGACTAGGATGGAGAATGCTAGGCAGAGTTTAGACCAGGATCGGAAAGATACTGCCCCCGCTCATCGAAAGTTGGGGGAACAAAATATCCCACTGTGAATTAAGCTGAGGGAGGCCCATTGATGATTTCTTTTCATGATCTCGTGGACAGACCTCCTGTTGTGCCTGAGCAGGGTTGGTTATTGAGCTAGTTCGACTGGCCGAGATCGCAGCGAAGCTCTGATCTAAGTGAATCAGCCATGCAACACGCCTTGTCGTGAATTTTCAACAAGAATCGTGTGGTTCAATCGAAAGTGGTTAGCAGACGGAGTATCGAAGAATATCAAGTCCCGCAACAAATGTTCATAAGCGGCGTCATATTAATAACAATGTCAAAATTTTGGAAAGGAAAAGAACAGCAAGAGAAGAAGACCAAATCACGCCCTCCCAGACTTCAGAATCGCCTCCAAGTTCTCCCGGCTGTTCTTATGTGTCGTCTCCAGATAATGCATCCTCTTCTCCAGGTTCTCAATCTCCTTCTTGATCTCCCCGCTCTCTGACGTTATCCGCTTGTCGACTGTTGTTCTGGGGACACTGACGAACCTACTCAGTAACGAAATAGCATTAGCATCCGTATTCTCCGCAGAAATCCGAACTCCATCTTTCTCCCCGCAGCTCCGCAAAATAAGACAAGTGGCTTGTGACGACTCACATCTTCCCAACGCCCTCGTAGATCTTCGTCTCACCCGGCAAAGTCTCCAGCTCCTTGGACGTGAGCTCCAGCATGCGGATGTCGCGGCTCTTGCTCGTCATCTGCGCCTTTGTAATTCCGATTTGTTGCTGCGAGGTTATGACGCGGGCTTCGATTTCTTGGAGGAGCTGGAAGGGATCGTGTTAGTGAATTTGTTGCTTTACAGCTTTAGGCCCGAGGATAGGAAAGTATGCGCTTACCTTTTGGAGAGCTTCGTTGGGAATAGACATTTTGGATGATGCGGTGGTGAGGGGTTGCGGTGAGGTCGGACTGGGACAGACGTTCAATGGCAGGGACAATTCGGATAATGGAATCAAGTGGATGTGTACTCCGAGGTAAGTACGCGTAGGGCGATAATAAGGTAGATATTCCGCTGGCTGTTCGCAGTCGAGCGGTCAATTGTTGTTCTGTTGCGGCGAGCGGCGTCAAACTCATGGCCGCCTTATCGGCTTGGCTCAGGTAATGGTGCCTCAGGCATACATATAATATGGATAAGGGCTTAGGGCTGAGGACTATTAAGCTACAACATTTGGTACGGAGTACG
Source organism: Aspergillus sp. P7301S-1 (assembly GCA_037042525.1). Taxonomy (NCBI): domain Eukaryota; kingdom Fungi; phylum Ascomycota; class Eurotiomycetes; order Eurotiales; family Aspergillaceae; genus Aspergillus; species Aspergillus sp. P7301S-1. Next base: position 45,998 of record JAXQKN010000172.1, on the reverse strand, counting down.
GAGTACTGGCTCTTTATTTATATTTGAGAAGTGACCATTCTCAAAGTGTTGGCACCAGTGATGTACTAGGTGACATGAATCGGCACCTCAGTGAAGGGGAATTATATTGTGCAGGGTCAGGTTATGTTTCTCAACAACAAAGGGACGGCAGGCGCATTCAATGTTCTATAACTAATCAATGAATACTAGGTGCGACATTACCTCGGGACACCAAATTTGTTGAGCAAAGGATCATTCAGCAGCCTGTCCAGGCAACTCTCCTCGACACCAACCACAACCTCCATACCACCGTCTGGCAGCACCGGAAGAACCACCTGCAATCCATTGATACAGCCCACGTGCGGCACTCGCACGGCGTCAATCTTCCCTAAAAGACCCCAATCCAGCCCATAAAGTTCGAAGCCAATCCACGAAGTTTGAACGCAGTTGAAGCCAGGCACATCCAAGAATGCTGTAGGGACGAGCCGATCAACGTCTTCCAGCTGCTCTACAAGAGTCACCACATCATCCGTGAACTGGTCGTCAGCCTTGATGATGGACTTTCGAATCTGAACTGCCAAGTCGGCAAGACCCAGCGGTCCCAACATCTTGCGGATTGGCATCGAGACCGCGACATACTCCAGGAAGCAGCCTGCAGTATCTGGGTGGATTTTCGGGTTGGTCCGCAGCCGGCCGTCAATAGCAATGTTGAACACTGACACCGGGTCTCCTTCCAGGGTTTCCAGCGGTGACTGGACTGCCATGACAGTGCGCCAGACAAGTGCCGACAGAGCATCGTTGGTCGAAATCCACGCCTGGTCAGACGGCTCAGTGGCATTTGCTGGCGATGCTTCGGCTTTCAGAGCTGTCAAAGACTCTGGAGAGAAGTAGTAGACTTGGCCTCTGTGGCTAGGCGATGCCATCTTCGGGGGAGCCCCTGGAGGCGTAAACGGCAGGAGAGTGTACTCTGGGTGGTCCTCGACCCTGCCTTTGTTCTTACCCGACGGTTTCATTACCTGCTCGCGGTCTTTCCAGACAGCATCCGCGAGCTGCAATGGTTCTGGGATATCGAGGCCCTGAGCCCGACGGCACTCTTCTGCCCAGATCTTCGTCCATGTATAGAACGACTTGCCGTCGCCTGACATGTGCAAGATACACCATGTCAAGACCACTCCTCCTTGAATAAAGTTGGCCTGGACAAGCGAAATGGGCAGTCGCTCTCCAGCGACAGGCCACACTGACCGGCGACAGAAGGTGTCGGCATCAAAGGCGGCCACCGGGAACGCTTTGCTTTTCAAGTCTGCGTAACTCGATGGATATTCAGTCCGAAGATCTTTGATGATTATTTTGTTGTCTTCATATGGCTGGAACTTCAACACTCCTGCTTGCTTTGATTCGGTATCAGGCACGGCCTCGCTGCCAACCACTGGGATTCGTTGCGTGAGAGATTCATACCCAGCTTGGAGTATACGAGCGGCTTCATCGATGTCGTAATTATCTTCGAGCTGGAAGGGGAAGACGTAGCGAAGGTACCCCTTGGGCCCAATGCGCTCGAGGGCCGTGAGACTGTGACTGCCCATGATCAGCTGGTCGATGATAAGAATCACAAGCGAAGGAATGAGGCAAGTAAGGGAATGGTCTGTATTTCAGAGATGAATCCACTCCAAGTCCAATTTCCGACTGCGCTACGTCCCGTGCCTCCACCCAGATCCATTCCCCGAGTGCGGTTGGCGCTGAGCCGCTGGCTAGTGTGAGTGGAGCGATGCCTTCTCCAACAGACATGTCGATTGGAACCGTCACTTGTCATGTAGCCGGGGACTGGGTCCTGTCAACGGGCGGAATGCCGGAATCCATAGCGCCTTCTAGCCGTCACAGCGCGAAGGATCGCACTTTTCAAACAGCCCATTCTGTGACGGCCTACCCTCCCCACAGCATAGCGTGTTCCTGAGACCCTCCCCGAGCTGCATGAAGCGCCAGAAAAGGGCTTGCAGAACAGGTTCTTCAGAAATTTACCGGTCATCTGGTTCTTGGACACGGCATTCTCGGTGGGTCAGTTGTATGAGCAGTACATACGGAGTACTACTCCGAGCTTGGTCCACGGCTTAAAAGACAAGACGTTTCCAATCCACGGGTTCCTGAGCCATGTTGCTCATTAGACACCCACAGCCATGGTTGTAGACCCAGTCATCCTCGCTGGCTTTGGGCCACCTCCTTCAGGTCTTGACCTCTCGGCTAGCAATGTCTCTGTCAACAATGGCGCCGTCATTGCAATGCTCTGTCTAGCTTCAGTGGCAGTGATCCTGCGGTTTACAGCCCGGATCATCCTCAGAAATGCGCTGATGTATGATGACTGGGCAATCATCGCGGCTTTGGTGAGTTCGCTGGTCAGTTGTACCTACTACTGCTGACAGTCAAAGATTTTTATAGGCGCGACAACCGGAATCAGCATTGCGGGTTAGTATCTCTCTCTTCTTGAATCTCATCACCTGCTGATAGCGTAAAGGGGGCAATGTTGGCTCTGGGAGGCATATTTGGGCAGTTTCGGTAGAGGATTTGATGGCTTTGTACAGAGTCAGTGCCCCCCAAATCTTTCTCTTGGACCGTCTAACGGCTATAGCTCCTCTTCTCATACACCTTTCTCTATGCCTCCTCCTGCACCTGCATTCGAATCTCCATTCTCTTCTTTTACAAGAGAATCTTCTCGCCACTGGAACCGTCCATGAAAATCATTCTTGCGGTTGCGGGCTTCATCACGCTCTCATACCCGATCATCATTTGGGTGACCATGGCCACTTCCTGCAAGCCAGTCTCCTTTTTCTGGACCCAGTTCAGCGGCACTCAGGGAACATGCATCAACATCACATCCTTCTTCCTCGCCCTTGGAATCATCAACATGCTTAACGACTTCTTCCTCTTGACCCTCCCCTTCCCACGATTCATAAAACTGCAGATGACGGTGCGGAAGAAGGTCGCTATCTGCGGTATCATGGCTGTCGGAGCATTGTGAGTCAAGTCTCTCAACATAGCTCCTCAACAACATCAGACTAATCAGACTCCAGCGTCTGCGTCGCCAGTATCGTCCGCATTTACTACCTCCGGAAATTCATGAGCACCGCCGACGTCACCTGGCTCATGGGTCCCGTCTTCATCTGGTCGACCATCGAGCCGTCCGTTGGAGTCGTCTGTGCCTGTCTGCCCCATTTCGCGCCTCTTGCTCGCATCGCCCACCGCTCAATATCCAGTGGGTATCATTCGCGGCAGGCGACAGGGGGGCAGTCGGAAAACCGGCCATGGCCGAGCCATAAGTATAACTCAAAACAGTACGCCTCAAATCGGATGAATAAAGGCACTGATGATGATGAGATTGGTTTAACGAACTATGTGACAACGGGTGTTGGGGATGGGTATAAGCAATTGTCTGAAGAAAACGTCGCGCGGATCACGGTCCAGTCGACGTTTAAGCAGGACTCGAAGGCGAAGGAGTCTCCATAGTTTTATATTCGGCAGATAGTAGATGGAGTCCGGCGTTGGTTTTAGAAGCTAGATACACAGAAGCCAATCGAACATCAGTCATCATTCATATATCCATTCAATAAATGTCGTAGACATCGTCATCATATACAGTCCAAGTAAATGTCGTTCGTCCAAATCATATACCCTTTTAGATAAAGAAACCCGCAGCACCAATCAACATTCCAACAACAATATCATGCAGGCTTGACGTCCTCCTCACCCCTGTCCCATCCGCACCCCCTTCATAATTCCCACAATCCCCCAGACTCAATCCATGGCAAGCAGCCTGGCTCAAGCTCGAGCACGTCTCAATCGCACTCGCCGCACCGCCCGTCTGCGTGAAATCCGCCCCGCCGCCTGTCACTGTCACTCCCCATCCGCCAAAATACGTCACGCACGATGTATATTCCCGCTCGCATTGCTCGTAGTATGAGGAGCAGACGTCCGCGTCGGAGAAACTCGTGGGCACTGCGACAAAGGGATATGCGCCGTCTATTGTTGAGCCTGTTATCGTCGCGGAGCTATCATCGTCTGTTTGTGTCGCATCTGATGAAGTAGAAGGCGCAGCAAATCCCCCAGATGTTGAGCCAGCAATTGTCCCCGTACATTTCGCACCGCTAGGACAGCACGCAATATGGTTCGCTTCGTCGCTCGTACAGATGGCGCTGGAGCGGCAGCAGATGCCGGAGTTGTCGAGATTGCTGCATGCGTTGTATCCGCTCGGACAATTCCCGTCGCGCTTTTTCAGGAGCTGAAGGACGTCGTATGCGCGGTGGTTTGTTTCTGGACTTGCTGTTACGGGCGAATCGAATGGGATGTGTGAGGCTGAGAATGCGCTCGTGGCGAGGAATGTGGCTGCGATTAAGGCGGAGGTCTTCATCTTCATTCTTGGAGTTTGAGGGGTTGATCGTCCCGCGGGACTAGGGTAGGTATTCAGGGTCTTTTGATATTGATAGGTTTGTAAAGTAAGAATATGCTTTAATCCATACAGAGTACGGAGTAGAGACAAATCAGTTCAAAATCTGCCGTTGGGTAGCGATGACGATGGGCCTGGTCTGGAATTGAGGTGGCCGGGCAATCAACACACTACTTGAAGCGGAAGGCGCTATTCCTTTCTGATAGTTATGAAGCAGTGCCGCCTTACCAAGCCCAACCACCCCTTTTTCATCGCAACTGAATCGCGATCCATCAATTACGGAGTAACAGCCGATCGGTCGCCTCATTTTTACGGAATACGCGGATGTTCTATTGATAGAAAGATCACGGAACACAAGGAGTGTCGGTCAACAACGGTTCACTAACAAAGACATCCAGGGCCGGATCTTCGGCAAGCCACCATGCAATTGTTTGTGGACCAATGGTTGGCGATGAATCTTTACACGGGCTCTGTGCCCATGGCAGTATAGAGAGGTATCATTAATTGGGTTTTGCTTTCAATTGGAACCAACTCCAGTTTATGTTAGGGCTCAATCAACCTTATTCGCTTGGCCATTCCCTACGAGACCTCCCCCATACTAGAGTATAATATTATCACCAATTAGCATGAATTTTTGTCAAGCTTAAGGAGAGAATATGACCCAATTTGGCCTAATGCTTTATCCGATGTCTATTGCACAGCATGTGACCGAGGGATGGGCCGTTTATCGCGGATACTCCTGGCCTGGGCTAGAGAAAATATCCCAGATTATAGACACGGGCGATGACAATGAGGAAGTGAGAAGGAAGATGAGAGAGGTTCCTGACGTTAAGGCAAGCCAGAATCTCCTAAAACTGAGCATTCCTAACAAAAGATAGGAGGTTTATGACATCGGCAATGAAACCAACACCAGGCAGCCAAACCAATGGCTCCCTGAATCTACAATCCTCGGCTTCCGATACTTCATGGTCAACTTCTACAGCGATTGTGACCGTGTCGGAAAAGACATCCTCAGGGCTCTAGCCGTAGGCCTGGACCTCGAGGACGAGTAATACCTGGCAAGCAAGCATTCAGGAAACAATAACCATCTCCGCCTCCTTCACCACTTACCTGTCCCAGCCAAGGACTTAGAAAGTAACCGCGTAAGTCGCTGCGCAGCCCATACAGACTGAAGCTCCATCACTATGCTTTTTCAATACGACTGCGGGGGGTTAGAGGTAGAGGACATTTCGAGGCCAGGAACGTTCGTCCCGATCCCTCCTGTGAAGAATAGTATTGTGATGAATGTGGGGGATTTGTTGCAGAGATGGAGTAATGGTTTGTTTAACCGTCCCTTCTTGTCTCTGTCTGTTCCTGAGTTGTGGTATAGACAAGCTCCGCTCTACAAATCACCGCGTGAGTCTCCCAGAGCTCTCTGATAGAATCGAAGAGCCAAATCGGATGACGCGGGAACGGTTCTCGATTCCATACTTCATGTCGCCGGATGATGATGTTGTTGTGGAGTGTATACCTTCTTGCATGAGTGGAGATGAACCGGCCAAGTACGAGCCCATTACTACGGGTGATTATAGCAAGATGAGGATGAGTATGCTGTACTAACTCTGATATTGGTGTCGTTCCTCAAAGTCTCGCCAGAATGTATGAGGTAGGGTTAGGTCGAGGTCTAGTCATAACAATGATCCTAAACTTCAACATTCAGAAACAAAAGAAACGAGAATATAATACGGAGTATAGATTGCATTCATCTCAATCCCATGAGTCTCCCGTACCAGTCTTGGCGGTCAGAACAAAGAGCGGGATTCACATTGCCATGCTGTCCCTGCAGGTCAGCTCCATAACTGCCCAAGCAACCAGTGAAACAAACGCGACAGTGGAGTTCAACCAAGTCAGTGCCTGAGTACGTAGTCCGATTGACCAGCAGAGCTTTTGAGTACCTGAGAGACTAACGGTCAGGGCTGTGAGGCTTTCGAAGCCTAAATACTTTACGAGGGTGGTGAGGGGAATGTATCTAGTCTAGACCGCGTGGATGAATATGAAGACCTAATTGATTGAAATATACTCCGAGCTGACACTTCCATCTCTCAATGGGCATACAGAGCCCAGAGCAATAATTGCAGATGATATTGACTGGCATTGGATGCGATGCGGGGAGGGAAGAGCCGGTGTACGAGGGCTAAGAGGGGCATTCCGTGACTCGTCAGTCAAGACATGAAAACCAAGGGTCTAGCCATTCCGGATTGAAAATAGAAACAAGTGACGGTATAGATCTTCCGTCTGATTGGATCTAACAGGTTTTGGCCGTCGCAAGAAATGCGGTGGTTGGGATTGGGCTTGAATTGAGTGAGGATGTTCGTGCAGGAGGCTGGGAAAATCAGCGCAGGGCACGAGTCACGGCTCACTGCACGCTGCACTACTCCCCTCTCTCTCCGAGTCTGCCCATTCTGCCTCTCTTTTTTCTCCTCTTTCGGTTTGGATTACGATCTGGTTTTCTTCGTCTCTTAAATATTCACGATAATTTACTTTTCGCCTGTTTGTTGGGGAGCAGACCGGCTTGTACGGCGTTGTACTTAGACTCGGCACTCGGGCCTGGTCAACTGCGCTGTCACTGTCTGCATTCCAGCGCTTTCAGCGCTTTCATACCGATCGCTGAACATTCCGCGACTGCTGTCACTCAACAATGCATACCTCGTCAATACTACAGTCTGCGATATCGATCCTCGCACTACTGAACCGGTGTCGATTCGCCGATGCGACTCCGTTAGGGCAGATTTTCGAGGGGAGCTCGCTCGAGGCACGAACATCGTGCGACAACCCCTGCGGCTACTACTCTCAGCTGTGCTGTGCTTCCGGCGAAACATGCATTACGGACGATAACGACCAGGCTGTTTGTTCTTCATCTGGTAGTTCCGGGGATTCGGGCAGCGGAGATGGAAAGTGGGAATACTATAGCAGCACTTGGGTCGTGACCGAAACGGACGCCCAGACACACACCTCTGTATGGAGCAGTTGGGTCGCGACGCCAACAGACTCTGGGAGTTGCCGGACTGATCTTGGTGAGAGTGTTTGTGGTAGCGAGTGTTGCAGCGCCTCGGACGTCTGCGGCGACGACAACAAGTGTGTTTTGGCGGCAACGACCTCAATCTGGGCCACGGATACGGGTACTGCCACGCCTCCGGTTCGACCGACGGGGACTGAGACCGCGACCGCCACTCAGGGCTTCGAAACGCCTGTTACGACTGATGGATCGCCTGCGCTTGGAGTCGATGCTCCGGACGATGACAGCGGCTTGAGCGGTGGTGCCATTGCAGGTATTGTGGTTGGAACACTCGCCGGTGTGTTCCTGCTGTTCCTTCTCTGCCTCTGCCTGTGCGCTCGCGGGCTCCTGCACAGCATTCTGGCTTGTCTGGGCTGTGGCAGGCGGAGGAGACGAGAGGAGACCTATGTCGAAGACCGCTACTCACATCACTCGCACCGACCCGGCCGCACATGGTACGGCGCTACAAAACCAACCGAATCTGCACACGGCGGCGAAAAGAAGTCTGGGTGGAGTAAACTTGCGACAATTGGAATCATCTTCGGTGCGATTGCGCTATGTCTCGGCTTGAAACGGAAGCAAGATCACGACGACGAAAAGAGCAGTGATTACACCTACCCGAGCTATTATAGCTATTATACCAGCACCAGTATGTTCAATTACCCTTGTAATTAAGGCGGATTGCTAACTGTTCACAGCGAGTGAAAGCTCAGACCGACGAACGAGACGAAGCCGGCGATCAGGACGGTCCAGGTCCCGGGTTTAACGATTAATGATAAGACGGTGAATCGACGGAGTTGCAAGATCTCGAATGATTTGACGCCTTTTGCGACGATTTCAAGACACATATTTGATGTACCGAACTGTCTCTGGCAGTTTCTTCCTGTATTATGAGCAATGATTTGATGTATGTATGTATTTCTTCGCTATATTTCGACATCAGCTAGATGTAAATACTATGAGAAATGTGAATATACTTGACGAGATGAATTGGTGGTCACTCGCATCTAGACTGATATCGGGAGTGCATCGGCAAACGAAAAGACGACTCTATACTCTGTACAGATCTTACAGGCGCAGCTGGCAGAGATCTGCATGTAGGGAGTACAACGCACTCTGTCGATTGCTTAATCTTATTGAAGTACTTGAAGTAGCTCTGCTGGCCAGCATGCACCTGTCAGAATAACCCGTGGGTCAGTGTAACGAGCACGGCCATCGGATGAGTATCTCGCTGTTTTGGCCCGCAAATCTCAGAATGGATGTCAAATCATTATCACAGTTGTTGTATCTCGTAAACTTGGATAGACGTTTGTTAGCCGAGTTGTGGTAGATATCTGACTCAGGCGGTCGGCGGCCTGTCCCCGCCTCCGGAGCCCGAACCTCGCTCGCCTCGATCCGTTTCACGTTCAGTCCAACCCTCTCCCACTCTCTGCGAGTGTCTCCTTCATTCACTCTTCGCACCAGCAGCAGCATATAAATCAATGAATCCTATCTCACGCTCGACTTACTGACCATTCGTTCTCCCTCCCAGCCCTTCGCACCGACAATTCGAATTTTCCGGTCGGCCAGGGCGATTCAGCACACCTCTAACCATCGATCCTTTGTCGGCCCGCCATGCTTCAAACGCAAAGCCAGCACGTCTTCTCCCATCAGCATCAGTACCCCCAGGCTGATGCCGCCTGGTTGCAGCATCAGCAGCAGCAGCACCAAGCGCAACACCACCCGCACCAGGCCCAGCAGCATTCCACACTAGTCGCACAGCAGCATGCCCAAGTTCAGGCCGCCGCCGCTGCCGCCGCTGCGGCTCAGCATCAGCACTACAACCGCATCGCCATGGCCAGCAGTGCTGCAGCGAACAACTCTACCCAGGGAGTAGGTGCCGGGGGAGTCAGCGGGGACGCGTTGCCGAATGCAATGTCTATGGTTGATGGCGGAGTTAGCGAGGAGAACCGCAAGGTCTTCATCTGGGTCGCGGAGCTGCTGGATCCGAATCGCAGGGAGACTGCTTTGATGGAGCTTAGCAAGAAGAGGGAACAGGTTCCCGAGCTGGCACTCGTTATCTGGCATTCTTTCGGTAAGTCTCTGACCAGAGTGTTTACTTCATCGGCCGCGGCTAACTCGTTCTCGCTGTCTAGGGGTCATGACCGCTCTTCTCCAGGAAATTATCTCAGTATACCCTCTGCTTAACCCTTCACAACTTACCGCCGCGGCCTCAAATCGGGTCTGCAACGCACTTGCCTTGTTGCAGTGCGTGGCGTCTCACAACGAAACGCGCACTTTGTTCTTGAATGGTACGTGGCCATTTGACCTCGGAAACATCACGCCGTACTGACTCGTCTGATAGCTCACATTCCTCTTTTCCTCTACCCGTTTCTGAACACTACCTCGAAATCCCGGCCGTTCGAATATCTCCGTCTCACCTCCCTTGGTGTAATCGGAGCGCTTGTTAAGAATGATTCGTCGGACGTCATCAACTTCCTTCTCACTACCGAGATCATCCCGCTCTGTCTTCGTATCATGGAAACCGGCTCGGAGCTAAGCAAAACGGTTGCCATCTTCATTGTTCAAAAGATCTTGCTCGACGATATTGGCTTGGCGTACATATGTGCCACTTACGAACGATTCTATGCGGTGGGGACTGTCTTAAGTAATATGGTCACCCAGCTTGTTGAGCAGCAAACCGTGAGGCTTCTCAAGCATGTCGTGCGCTGCTTCCTTCGGTACGTATTTCCACCAAAAAAAATACCGGTGCTCTTCTAATATCTACTAGGTTAAGTGATAATAGCCGTGCTCGCGAGGCTTTACGTCAATGTCTCCCCGAACCCCTCCGGGATGCAACCTTTTCTTCGGTCCTCCGTGACGATGCAGCTACCAAGCGGTGTCTCGCCCAGCTTCTCATCAACCTTTCCGATAACGTGTCCGACGGCGCAGCGGGTGTTGCCATGTAAAAGTTGAAAAGCATTGTTTCGCTTCGATTTCGATTTCTTTGGTATATTTGATACACTTACGACTTGCATGGACAGGCTCTGGCGAAACGGGTTATACGGCGCAACGTGGTATAGCATATTCGAGAACCAAAAACACACAAAAATACAACGCGAGGACATGAGAATACTAGCATTGTGGTGGAGGCGATCTGTTTGAGATCCACAGCAATGGTGTTCAACAGCATACTGGGCTGGGTTTGGTTTCTTGTTGGTCAGGGGTTTGCTTTCACATTCGTTGCTGTTTGGTTTGCTGCTTGCTTCTGCTTTATTTCTGCTTTCACTCCGGGCTATCTTATTCCCCTGTTTACTTATCTACCAACATTTCTTTCCGGTCATCACGGTGCTGGTTGTTTGATGGAGTGGGTATTGATATGGCCGTGACGGCGCTGTGTTTCTGTTTCATTGTCCTATGGTCTTTTTTCCGCCACCAAACAAGTGAGATAGACCTGTGATGCGAGATACCAAGATCTAGTTATTTCTTCTTAGTTATCAATCGATTGTACATTGTTATTTGGCAAAATCCATGAGATCCCACGCATGCAGTGCATACAGTTCCATTGGGAACCGTCTTATCACAGGTCACCTGACACGTGGATCTCGACGCGCCTCCGGAGATTCTGTGAGCTCATCCACCCTTCCTGCCTGGACACGCCCACCGCACCTCTTGGAGTACCATTTCTAGTTTCTAGGTACTAAAACGCGACTTTTCTTTCTTCGCCGATACTCCGCTATACACCGATCCAGGAACCGCTCGCGGGACCCCAATTTGTCGAATTTTACCCCTGCGCCGCGGCGCCTTTTTGATCGATCTCGGCCCCGGTCTTGAGCCGCCGCCATGGTATCGCGAAAGCGCACCCGCTCCGAGATGGGCGCTCCGGAGCCTCAGGTCGCAGAGCAGCCCGAAAAGTCACAAGACGAGGACACAAGCCTGCTGACGCAGCTTCGCAACTGCTGGGAGTTTGCGAACCTCATGCAGTATATTGCGATTTTTGGCAAGCTTATGAAAATCGACGAGGATTTCGGGATTGAGGTTCGTTGCACTTAATTCTGTAGCTTGGTTTTCGGACGGTTTTGTCGCGTGTTGGTTAGGTCGCAGACTGATTAGTATCTGTCTAGGATTTGGAAAACGAGTGTCTCAAGCCTGGTCCTTCGGAGAAATTATTGGAGATTGGACTGTGTCTCTTGAAATGGGTCTCGTCGCATCGCGGTCTAACGTATGTGAATGCCTCTGGCTTTGTCCTAGTCGAAGCTCACGAGTTTTTTTTCATTATCCAGGTTCGATAATTTTGACGAATACACGCGACGACAGTACAATGCGAAAGCTCCACATCACACGAACCCCTTTGGATACGAGGAGGTACCGAACAAGTTTTTGGACTTTGATGTCTTCACTAAGCTTCGGGTTCTGCACCAGCTTAGCATCTGGACGTTTTGGAACCCCGATCGGATTCGAGACAAGATGCCGGAGCAAAGGGAGACAGACCAGTTGCAATGGGTGAGTACTGAAAGAGCCAGTTGCGGGGACTTGCGCTGACTTTACTCAGCGGATTGAAGAAGTCGGGTATGACCGACAAGGCCGCTACTATTATATCCTCGATGACAACAGGCTATATCGCCGCACCGACCCTCCCCTTCCTCCTCCGAAGCCTACCAAGTCCAAGTCGAAATCTAAGCGGACAAGCGCACGAGCCTCTAGGGCATCGAAACGGAGAAAGGTCACGGGTGCTGATGACGATGAGGAGTCCGAGGAGGAGAACACCAACACTGAAGTATCTGTCAACGCGGAGGACCCGTTCGCGGACATGAAGTGGGAGTGCATTGCTGTTACATTGGACGACTACAAAGAGTTTTTGGAGTCGTTACGGAGCACGAGAGACGCGGACGAGAAAATACTCAGGTCCCGAATTGAAGAACAGGTGCTACCGATAATTGAAGAGGAGGAAGCAGTACAAGAGCGACAAAAGGTCAAACGTGAGAAGGAGCTTTTCAACATCCAACTTCTCGCCGGTGCAAAGCGGTCAAGTCGCCTTGCTCAGAAGAGTGAGAAAGAGCGACACGAGCGAGAAGCCATCGAGGCAGCACAGAGACGAGAGGAGGAGCTGGCAGCAGCTCTCAAAGAGGAAGAACGTTTGAAGGAAAAGGAAAATGAACGGCATTCGCGTATCATGACTCGCGAGCAGCGCATCAAGGATCGTGAGAGGAAACGTGTACTGCACGAGGCTGAGCTGGAGCGTATCGAGGAGGAGCAAAAGAAGCTTGAACGAGGAGAGAGCCGTGTTTCCGAGCGTCAGCTCAAGGCAGAGCTGGAGAGACAGCGGAAAAACCTGGAAGGTCTTGGTCAAGAAGATCAGTGGATATTCGACTGTTCAGGCTGTGGCGTCCATGGAGAGAACCTAGTAAGTTTGACAGGGAGACAGTGATCGCGCGAGTTGCTGACTTTTCAGGATGATGGCTCTCATAGTGTCGCATGCGAGAAGTGCAATGTGTGGCAGCACAGCAAGTGCCTTGGAATTAAACAGGACGAGGCCGAAAGCGAGGACTTCCATTTCGTCTGCCGGGATTGCAAGCGCCGTGAGGAAGAAGCGAAGCTCCCAAAGTTACCGCCGCTCAAATTCAAAGTTGGCTCGTCGCCCTCATCTGCTGATGCTCACCCTGAATCGAGACTCGCGTCAACGACAGCAGAAAACGCTGTCTCGGCGATGCATCAGTCGCCATCGAAACAACCACAGCCATCACTTCCTCAGCCTGCTGCGGTCCCATTCCCTTCTTCTCCTGAACGCCGCCCTCAGTCCTCTTATGCGCCTTTCAGCCCGCCGCGCGCTCCTTTCTCCCCATCAAAGGGTGCGAACGGCCTAGTTTCGGCCCAAGAGCAGCCGAAGCTTCCTTCCATCCATCATCTTCCGCATAATGGCCGTGGCCCAATCCCCCCCGGTCCTGCCTTTGCACGACGACCTTCATCCTCTCACTCAGTTCACAGTCCGACTCTCCCATCACCCATCCAAAACCGGCCCTCGATGTCTCCGACTCAAGGTAACCGCGATGTTGGTCCATTGGCTGGCTTCCCACACCTAGCGTCTTCCGACGGTCCCGCCCCATGGTCACCATACGGAAACCATCAAACCCCTCGCCCCAGCACCGGAAACCACGCCTCCTTCTCTTCATTCCACGGTGGAAACGGTTCGTTTGCGGCAACTCCCACCGCCAACCGAGCCTCATCTCCTCACTCTCACCTCCTCTCCGGCCTCAGCCCTACCAAGCAGTCACCCCGGCCCATGACTGCTGGAGGAATGGCTGGCGCACCGATTCTACCCCCTGTTCAGAGACTCGAACCCAGCCCGAAACTGATGGGGAGGAGTTCGCCGGATGCACCGATTCCTCCGCCAGTGAAGTGCATGACGCCGGAGCAGGAGGAGCGCAGGCAGAGGGAGAATGCGATGGGTGTGCACAGCCATCTTGCATCAAATGGACATCATGCCCAGTATGCAATGTCCCCGTCCATCAACCGTATCCCACCGCTGGTCCCGAAACATGAGTCGCACCCGCAGCCGCAGCCGCAGCCGCAGCAGGGCTCTGATGGTTCACATCCTTGACGTATTTTCCATGAACTCTGATGCTTGATCAGCCGGATAACGTCCAACTCGATACATTCAGAACGATGGTAACGCGGCGCGTCTCGCTGATCGGCCCTGGCATGTGCCGAACGGAATATCATACAGATCCAGCCACGGTGGACACTGGACGTACAAGCCAGCGACAATCGCTAAAGCTATCGTGTGATGTTTACCTATCCGGCTTCGCGGGAGCTGTGGTTACTTACGCATTTGGTTTTTTTAATGTCGGCATCGCTCTCTCGGTGAAAGCAACTGACTTTTCTACACTTATCAGCTTGGGTGGCTAGCTTTTTTTTTTACTTCCTCTTTGATACACTTTCTACAAGCTATGTACTACTAGGGAACAGGGTGGACGATGCGTGCATAAAAATGGATACAATCTAAAGGGCAGTTGCGGTGCAGGTGGGTTGGCGTTATGGTTTCTAGTTAGGACTCAATGCATGATAAGATAATTGAACAACCGGCCATACACAAGTACCTTTTCATTCCATGTGAATATGCACCCGTCTGCCGAAAGAAGCAACTCTGCATGACAATCACAGATTCAATCCCATTATCTAGCCACCTCATGAGCCGTAACTGTGGATCTAGACTATCCCATTGTCACCTTGTCAGCATATACAATTCGCGGGGTCCAGCAAAGCAGAATAAGCAACGTGCAGTATGCACAGCACAGACACAGACATGGATGGCCTCGAGTCATGCCAACCGTACATAGGGCCCAAGACCTTGCATCTCTTATCGAGGAGGGAAAAAAAGAAAAGAAAAGAAAAGAAAAGAAAGCCCCAAGCGGCAGCCGATGCGCCATAGGACATGGGTAGGAGCCCCCGGGTTGGAGGTTTCGATTCGGGCTGCAGATGCAGCTGCAGTGCTACTTTGTCCAGTGAGAACAATAAAGGGCCCTGGGGATGTACCCGTGATAAATGTCGCAGAAGAGGTCAATGTCAATTTCGGTTTCTTCCCGTATGTTCGCTAAGAGACTTGTCGGCTGCGTGCAGTGATGGACTTCCCACCTGGGTAAACTAAGCTGCTCGATCTAGTCAGTGACTAGTATGTGCCTAGGTAGGTCGGTACCGAGTGGTAGATGCAGAGGCAGGTGGGCAGGCTGCTCTTTCTTTTTTTCTGAGGGCCATTCAACAGTCGCGCCTTCCTTGTGTATATGTGCCTGCACAGGCAACTGTCCAGGGAGGAGGAAGGTACGGCCACGGTCTGGATGGTTGCACCTTCCTTATCGAGCCCTCAGATACCCAGACAGCATGTCGCACCTTCCTCTTGGATTGTTGTCTGTCCAGCATGCTCTGGATGATGTCTCGCGAGGACATATACTGGTTGGGCTGGGCGCTTGAGTCTGAGCTCGACTCTTGAGATGCAGGCTTTCGGTCTGGTGGTTAGTTAGTCAAATGCACATGTTATGCAAGGATTGAATCGAATGACTTGCCTTTCGAGATGAAACAAAAAGAAGATCTAAGGTACGGGAGAAGCGAGATATATTGAAGCGTGAAAGGTGCGTAGCCCTAATTTGAGTTGGAAATATATATTCGAACTTGGTTTGCCAACCTGATACAATGCGAAGTAATACACCGCGCAAAACCGAATGATAGATAGTATATCAGTCAAATCACTAGGGCACGGTTGTTCCAGTCGATGGGCATATAGACAACTTGCCTATAGAGACAGGACCATAACATGAGACGACCTAACAAACCGCTTTACAAAGCAGTAGGCACGATGCAATGTTATGCGGAGGTTATGCATGTATGCAAGCACAAAAATGCATATCTACTCGGCCGGAACTACGGAGGTGCTGGCTCATGGCTGGCCTCCTCATCTCCACGGAGTAAAAAGAAGCTTAGTGCATACGATCACGAAGCCTCTTCTTAACACTGCCTGCTGATCGCCTCGACCTGTCGAGACCCGACACTCGGCGGGCGTGATACCGGTCGTGATGGCATAGCCAGCCATATTCCGTTCTCTCTGCCGAGCCCGAGATCCAGCGAGATTCATAATGATAAATCAAAACCCAAGGGACAAAGTACTTTGTCGCATGGCCCCGCCTCGTATCGTCTCTCGTGTTAGTGAAGACTAGAATGGGTAAATCACCCGTGGACCGTCGATAGATACTCCGTCAAGTGGAATCATCACAGTGGGGAAGAGCAATGGAACGAATCCTGCAAAGCAAAATTCAAGTCCAACTTTAACTCCGGACTCGACTCGGGGGAGGAGGAGCTGGAGTTATGCCGGACGGAGATAATTAGACTTCAAAGTTCACGTCAAACCTCGATCCCACCGCCCGTTGACCCCACGGCGTCCAAAGCCAAGCAGGCTCCACTAACTAGATCGATCAACAGATCCATTTCTGGGGCCGTAGCCTATAGGAATGTCCCCATATCCCGAGGTCAACGGTCGTCCAGTGTCCCGACCGCCGACATGAACAGCAATGGGTTAGGTAGCACCGCCAAGGGCTGGTCAGTGACATTCCGGAACCGGAATCTGCGTCCGGTTGATTGAACCACTTGCAACGTAATAGGCCGATTTGTCAGAATCAAGCGTTATGGTATTTGGAATAGTGTTCTGGGCACGTAGTGAGTAGCCAGTTTGGGTTTGGGGAGTGACAGCCGGCGATGCAACTCCGTATAGGGTCGGGATCGATGAAAGTACTTGTCTTTTCTTCTCATGACCACTGTTCATTACCGTGATCCTCGTATTCTGATTTTCGAACCCGGGGTTCTACTGTTCAAGGATTCTGGGAATCATGAAGGAAATTCGAGGGTTTTCTTATCCGACAAGTGCGGCAAGAGGAGAGAGAGATTCAGGCTTTGGATGTGCATCGGCTGAACCCGCAGCGTTGCTTTAGAGATCTACCCACGACAGGGGGGAAAGGAAGACAATGGGGTCAAAGACAGCCAGCCTGCATAACATTCGCCTTCAAGTCCCCGAAAACGGGCTGTCACTTTTAGGATCCAGGGTCCACAGCCGAGACGAAAGATCCAACACTCAATCGGCATTGCCCAATCGCGCACCGTGAAATTCGGCCGGTTTTTCACGAGTGTCCATCACAGCTGTCAGAACGTCAAGCTGAGACGAGGGGTATCTAGCCACGGTGAGAGCTGGTTGCGAAACGTGCGAACCGCTTCCACTGTGTGACTGTGTCCACAGTGGCACAGTCCGTTACGATCCGTTCCACATAGACTATCGGGGTCTATTACCTCGAGGAGAGCAGGTGCTCAGCAGACTCCATCCGCAATAGGCATAGTCAGGTTGCTCTGGTCAATTTGACACACTCAGATACTTCGGCCACCAGTAACAGCCATTCAATCCCGGCCGATCACGATCACGACTGAGATCCCAACTTTGATGTGGCCCCGTTGCCGCAGTATAGCCGCTTTGCGTGACCCGCTGTCATTCCCAAAGTACGTTCCATCATGGCCGAGCTTTTTGCAGTTTGGAGCACCGTCGCCGACCGTTTGTCAGAGGAAGCCGTATAGCATGATATAATTCCTGAGTAGAGAGCTATCACCTGATGCTCGAGTCCTGACAGCATCGAACGGAACAGAGTAAAGTGCTTACTGCTGTCTTGGGCAAACCACCTCATACCCCATTCAACTCTATTTGGTCAAAAGGAGCGCCATTGCTGCGCTGCGTTGTACAGAGCTAGCATTCAAGTGCATTACTCCGTAATCACGTACTCCGTACTCGGGCGGGAAAACCCAAGCTTCCCGCCAATCGAAGGGTCACACCTGCACGATTTCTTCCCAGCAGCGACGTGAGAGGTCAATACTGCGACGCAAGTAGGGTCATACTCTGATTAGCTGGCGAACAGTGCGCAGAGAGTCGCCAAGGCCGATATCTCGATAGGTAGTACTGTAGGTTTGGTGACGATCGACACTCACCACCTGACGTTACGGCAGATCTTCATCAAGCTCATAACACTCATAGCATAACTATCACCCTTGGTCAAAGTTATCCTAGGATTAGGTTCGGCAAAGCAGAGTTCTCGTAGTGACGTTATCCCTATGATATACAAGTTGCCTCGAGCAGGAGTTTTGAGGACTCATGATGCTATGAAAAGCCGTTAAGGTCTGCCATTGAGCAAGAGTAAAATCATGCGTAATCTTCGGGTGTCGTCGAGGAGCGGGGATACGACGGTTTGGGGGAATGCCTGCAAAGTGCACCAATGATAGAGCCCTTAGGCCACGAGCCAGTTGGTAAGAAGCTCGCCGCCAATCAACCTGGCTTCTAATCCATGTTTGGATGTCTAATTCATGTCTTTTGGCTTGCTAGTTAGCGGATAGTGTTGGTATCCAGTCATTCGTCCAATCTCGATATAGTTCTGGAAGCTCATCGAGAGAGGACTTCCTTCGCAAGCTGCAGTAAGAAATCTCCCACCGACATTTCGTCGACTTGTAAAGCCTAACCTTCAAGTTATTGGAAGGGCCAATGCCCAAGTTCATGGATTGTCTACTGGAAAGGATGTGCATTGGGTTGCCTTGCTCAACACTTGAGCTCGTGGGGCAGGGGAAAAGCCAAGCGTCGTCCAGTTATGGCGGGCTTCACCTTTGTCACGATAGTCGGATGTCCAGTTCTCGATAGCCACGATTGAGCGTACTAGTTCCCTGGAAGATTTGGAGCACTCGCAGAGACAGCAAGTGCACAATGACTCGTAGAACATGTCAGAATGCGAGCTAGGAGACGGTCGAGGTCCCATAGCATGGGCGTCGAGTCAGCGAGGCTCGAGCCTCGAGGCCGCGGGACCACGAGGGATGAACTAGATAAGTGTTTCGTGGATCCGGTTCGGAGAGGACTTGCTCTGTCGTCATGTTCTCGTAAGGTTGGCAATCTGGATGGGACTTTATCCCGAGTTGAGAGATGAGCCCAGGATTCATTCCTTCTTGTCTACATGAAGAACCTTTTTAGATCATCGCCCATAGTCGGTTTAATTGGTAAATAAGAGCCTGTAAGATTAGGAACGGCTTGGGAGTTTACAGAGATAGCATTTTTGGAGGATCTAGGGCTAGAATAGATCGTTTGGCGTTGCGCCACCTCTTGTCGATGGACTCGGTCAGTCGAAAGTCAAACTCCGTTCTCTGTCTGGCATTCTCCTGATCATCGGAAACAGTGCGGTGAAGACCAGAAGGTGGTATTCGTACACCGTAGCTGCTAAAAAAAGCGTCCCTGAAGATCTAAATCGAGCAGTTTGAGAGGTAACGAGGCGCAGCATTCGACCACAGAATCGACTACCGAGTAAACGAAAGAGGGCGGAGCATCAAGGTATTCTTAGGCTGTCAGAACAGATGTCTGTTTCGATGTTAGACATCTTGAAACAAACAAGAGGATTCCAGGGGCCAAGTTCAGAAGCGATGAAGGATCAATGAGTCCATCAGTGAACGCCCTGAGACTGTCAGCAGACCCCCAACGAACCCCAAGTCTGACTGGAGAGGACCGTGAGCAGTTCAGACGTGACGGATATGGAAAGATGCGTTCTTTAGCGTCTATGGAATGCCTTAAAATCTTTCTAGAACGCTTGAGAAGGCTTGTCGAACCACGGTTGTGCTTGTTGAAGAGGGGTTGGAAGGTTAACATCCATGGTTGCCATGGACGCACATGGTGATCCAATCCACCACGTACTACGTGATTCATTTCAATCTATTCTGCGTAACAATCATGACTCGTCATGGAGTGCGCGGCACTGCATTTGTCTTTCCGCAGATAATATAGATTTCGGTACTCCGTATAGCATCCCTAATAATCTGATTATTTCATCGGATAAGAATAGAACATCGGCGCAAACGTGGCATCCGCTGTGGTTTTAGCAGGAGGAAAAAAACGGTTTATCGAAGCCATGCTCCACGGTTGAAGCGTGATAACTCAGGAAACGACAATCACGCAACGGCTCGGTGTCCGTTGCTTGAGCGCAGGTCGATAGGCCGAGAGAATAGAGTTCATCTAGCCACACGTAATCCGCCCATGGAGCCAGTCGCTATAGGAGGAGAACCAGAGATAGAGAGTTCTTCCATAAGCCTTCGAAACACGTTTCTGTAGTGTTGACAGACGGTGGACAAAGAAAAAGTCTCCGCGGGGCAAGCTTGGCTCTCGTTCCTGCGCAAGGCCTCCAACCCGGTCAAGTTCTCATATCAGTTTGTCTCCTTGACAGCCGCTGACCCGTAGATCATGAGCCGGGCACCAGCCGCCGCCATGCATGAACGTGCCTCTCAGCCCCCGCCCATCCTCTGCAACTGCAACCCCGGACAATGAATAGAGAGAGGGGGCAAGCTTAACAACCTGGATAAAGAGTCCTAGCGGCGATAGGCCTCGAAATGATTGGGCCTGGCAGCCTAGAAGCAAGATAATCCAACTCGGGGATCTGAGGTGACGAGGCCCGGTTGATGGCCATCGAAACCAAATGACTGATGATAGCCTCAAGCTCTGCTGTAACCATCCGCATCCGGAAATTTTAGTCCGTTATCACCTCGCCCCTTTCCTGCTTTGTTGATCTTGTGTCGCTCGACGAAAGTTTCAGTGACCGCCACATGCGTAGCTCGTGGCGTCGATCCAATGGCGGCCTTTGCTCGAGGACAAACGGCTGGAAGGTAGTACATAGATGCAGGTTGTAACATTAACAGTTAGCCCGTGTATACGGAGTACTCGATCCGGCGAGCTTGACTTGAGGTCGCAGTGGGGAGGTGTTCCACCTGACAGCGGAAGTGGTGGATCGCCCAACGCATGCTAGTGCTCACGTGACTGAACAGGCACCAAAGCACGACGAACTCCCGATCACAGTCTATGCCCCGAGCAGTTAGGCCAGGCCAAGATGACAGGCGGGCGCCATCTGAATCCAGACTCAGAGAGATAAGCAGCCCCAGATGGCCTCGGTCCAGCTGCATCCGCCAATCACTAGGCGCCAAGAACCGAGCGGGTGTTATGCAGCCTGTCAAATGTCATGACTGTCAAGCTCAGCAGCGAATAGGCAGTCGCCCGATCACGGCCGAATGCAAATCGTAAAGTTTGCCGAGTCCACAGCTCAAGAAACGGGAAACTGCCCAGCGATCAGGACCTGATGTCGTGTCGTCATTGGCCTGGAGTTATTAGCCGGCTGGGAGCAACGAAGTACCATCCGTGGTAGATCTGCAGTGGCAGAAGAGTTAGTGTATGGGAGGTTTACTCAATTCATTTCTTCAAGTGAGGTACCAATTATATCAGCAAGCTACATTTGTCATTGTGTCTGGAGCACCAGCTGACACCACGAGCCTCATAGCAGAGGGGAACTCTACCCAGTAATACGAACTGTGGAGTCTTGCTTGGCTCAGCGAGGATGGTCGGGACGGAGCCAGAAGAACGAGCCTAGCGCTAGGATGAGCATGGACCGGTGATGCACGGAGATCAGAGATGTTAGCGCTATACGGAGTACGCAGTAGCCAGGCACTGGCAGTGAATACCATCATTGGTGTTGTGTAAGTGTCATAATTGAGCATGCTCGGTCTTTAGTGAGCGAGTGATAGGCTCTAGCGTGGTCGGAAAATGGAGCCCCGGCGAATCAGCGCACCAATCAATATCGCATGACAATTACAGAGTAGTACTCTGTCAGAGTGCCATTGATTGACTGATTTGCACGGATACAGATGCCTTGGTTGACAGCTTGGTGGCTCTGCGCGTCGGTATCCATGTCAGCCAGATTTGCCGTTTGAAGCTTCCACCAACACAACTCCTGCCTTCTCCCCGCCCTGACGAGAGCGTTTACTGCTCAATGTTGGTTGATGGAAACCCAATTGAATTTCGATTGTGGACATTTATCGGCATGTCCGTTTGGGGCCTTCATCCAAGCACGATTGATCTTCAGCTACTCCGTACGTACTCCGTACGGAGTAGCTGAGTCGGCCACTGTGGAGAACTCCTAGACATGATCGCCATCCGTCTTCATCTCCACCGGCGTGTGTTCCCCGTGCACCTGCAGCTCCATCCACTGTCAGCCCTGGCAGAACTCACGGACTTTTGCCGTGCCCTGGGTTCCACGGTTGAGCGCACTCGTCAAAAACGTGGTCAGCGCAATAATCCGGCCATCGCCCAGGGTTGCATTCCATCTGGTGATCTGGGGTTCCCCGCCACAAGCCTGGTCTGTATACGAAGTTGACGGCATCATCATTATACTTTCCAATACTCCGTATACTCCGGTCAACCGCGGGAGAATATCATAATAAGGATCTCGGCGGAAATGGGGGCCGACCTTTAAGTTTCGGCTCTCGATTCCAACCTAGGAGCCGTACCCTCTGGATGCTCATCTCTACTCCGGAGTATACGGAGTATGACTGCCAATGCAACATTTGACTTTCTTGGCTCCCAGATCAATCTGTGTCGTTGATTCAATCGCCCTGTCGCGATGATAGTTCCACTCGCCTAGTTCAGCGGCAGAATGTCGCCAAATTAAGCCGTCACAGCCTCCCTGTCTGGTCAAACCGTACTAAATTAGGCCACATTTGCCAGAGCCCGAGCTGCCCCAGACAGCCTCGTGCCAGCGCCTAATTTAGATCCTCCAAAAGTACCTAGTGCTCCGTACTACTCCGTCCTGTGGTGAGATAGGGAGACTGCCGGATCTGGTCGACAGAAGATTGCCCCATGAGTTCTAGAAACGCCAACTGTAGAGTTGAAGGTTGATGAACGCATTTGGCACAAAGAGAGGCCCTGACATGGTCACATTGGAAACAACCGGTGAAACTGACAGCATTGTCTCCAGAGGGGCTCTGGGGAAGAGGGCAGGCAAATAACAGTTTCAACAGCCCAATCACAAAACACGAAAAAGAAAGGAAAGCGGGCTAAATTAAGGCGCCAGAAATAATTAAATGAAATCCAAAACAAGCAGGCCAAAAAGAAAAAGAAGACTGACCCAGCCAGACGGTACCCTAAATCCTGGACAAAGCAAGAGAGCGCGCTCATGGCCAGAACAGACTGTCTGCGTCTGTTGGGACGAACGTCAACTTCAGACGAACGCTCTCTGGAGACTGCAGGCGCTCTTAAACAGACCCTGATCCGCCGCATTCTTTCTCAGCATCCACTCTTCGTCCAAGGCATCCAGACAACAAACCCCTCCATCTTCCTTGTTTCTTCTCTTCCTCACCGTCTTCCACCTTCCTGCCTCTATCATCTCTCTCAGTTCAGACCACCACCAGAGCTGGTTCAACTTGCAGCCTGTCCTTGTCTTGGTTATCATCCGAGTGTCTCACCTGTGACCGCTCCAGCCTGTGTTTCCATCGTCCTCTCTGAGTGCTGAGAGCTTCATCTCTTGTCATTCGCAGTCCATTCGGCACCCTCAGCTACAAAGTTGACTCCTAGAGTTGACTAAGAAGAATCTTTTGGCCCTCAACATCAAACATGGTTCAGCGTTTGATTCGCGACCCTCCATCTCCTCCCTCAACCGACGGAGACTTCACGTCAGACGCTTCGCAAGTTGGTGATATGTACTCTATGTACGGAAGTCCTGGCCCGGCAATCTATGCAGGCTCTGGAAATCCCAACGACGAGACCTTCAACGAGCATAGCTCCGTGGCAATCGTGAGTCTTCTGGTCCTTCGCTTTAGCTCAACCCGCTAACATGCTTAGTCTCTGCAATACGCCCCAACAAGTGACTACTCCCAGGACGCAGCTCTACATCATCCGGTAAGAACCTGTCTGCGCAACTGCGCTAGCCAGTCGCTAATATATAGTAGATGGTTGCCAACGACATGCGGATAAACACCCCACCGGCCGATGACCGGACCACCTCTGTCAGTTTCGATTCAACATCTACCCGGTGGTCATCTCCATCTCGGAGACAGGCCTCTAGGGCTAGAGTACTTAGGTCTACCAGACAGCGACGCAGGACAAGGAACCGCAGCGAATCGGACCCATTCATATTGCCGGGACCTTTGAGCCAACTTACCAAGCACATGACTCATATCCCTATTAAAGACATGGAGGCGTATGTGAACCGCCCGCTGCAGGAACGTCGCTCGGAAGTTACGAAGAAAAACAAGGTCCCCAGGCCAATGAATTCATTCATGCTCTACCGCTCTGCATACACCGATCGAACTAAAGAGTATTTCAAACAGCAAAATCATCAAGTGGTATCTTCCGCTGCCGGAAATAGCTGGAACCAAGAAACCCCAGAAATTCGCCAAAAGTACGAGCGGTTGTCGTTGATTGAGAAGCAAAATCACATGAGTGCCCACCCTGGTTACAAGTTCACTCCGTCAAAGGACAAGAAGAAGCGCTCTGGCCTCGACGACGACCCTACCTACCATGGCTACCGCAGCACTCCTGAGGGGAGCCCAGCGCCGCATCACCTCAGTCAACTCAGTACGCTCAGCACGCCTGCGATTGGCAGCCATGGCTGGGACAGCGGGCACCCAACACCTGAGCTAGTCGACCATGGCCTTCCGACTGATGGCTACTTCCCATCTTCATGGCCCACAAGCCACCCTGCCCAAGCACCCAATTCCTCGATGCTCACCTCCGAGCCAGCCGGATACATGCACCAGCCCCACCCCGAAGAGATGCAGTATATCTCGTCCACTCTCGCCGGCCTCCCCGGCGCAGCCCATCACGACCTCCTTCAGCCCCAGGGTCAAATGGCTCCACCAGGTGGCCAAGTCGATCCTCAACTATTGGACTACCCCGGTGCTCCTATGAACCCCGAGACAGGAAACCATGTCTACGGCAATGTCTACCCTCCCATTTGGCAAGAGTCCAACAGCAACATGTATGCTCCATATGAGCAGGCCATGGAGCCCAGCCCGAGTCCTTACAGCGGTGCTGCCTTGCAGCCGGGCATGCAGACCTTGAATGGCCATGAAGCATGGAACCAAACCCCTGCTGACCCTTCTGGCGGTGAATTTGAGAATTGGATTAACCACCCTCACGGATACTGATTCCTGGATCTTGTACTTTCACCCGATTATTATCCTGCCTCATCTTCTTACCCTTTCTCTGCTCGACCTATATCCGCTCTGCTCACAAAAAGCTCCCTGAGGCTAATGACAACGGAATCTTGCATGACATTGGCTTGGGTGGTCCTGGCGTTTTCTTCCTTTTCCATTGTTTTTCCTACCCAGAGTGACAATACCCTATCATGCCTTGGTTTATTGTTGTGTTTTCTTCTTTTATTTCCCGTCAATGCATTGGGTGGTGGCCTTTCTATTCTCTAACCTTTTATCATGGAATGATTTTGTACTTTCGTGCGCATAGAGGTATATTCATCGGCGGTACACTATTTATTATTTGCTAGATTAGACCCCGTTACATGCTCCCACAGCCTGTGCCCTACCAAGACTGTAGACTTCGTAATCGATCTCTGAAGCCCAGGACTTTGGTTTCCCGATTTGCAATTTCCAGCATTCCACGTCCATAGATAGACAAAGATACATGCGAGCAAATGCACTCACGTAACGCCCATTAGAACGAGACCAAAGCAGAGGTCCCTCCCCAAGCCGTCAAAATACGACAGGATTATCTGGGGCCAGGCACGCCCCGGATGAATTTAGACCACATGACATTCCTGTCCCGCAAGGAACTGACAACAAAGAACGGGGCGTAGTCTAATTGCCCAGTGGATGGTGAAAGAAAACCAGTTGTGAAGATAAAGCTGATGCAATGGGGTTGGCAATATCACGTGAACCAATGCCAGGGCTGTTAAAGCAGCGAGAGCGGAGATAAGAGAAAGAAGCTGGAGATTGGGAATCAACAACTGATATCACAAACGCCCTGACGAAATTCATACATATCTCTCTGCTTAGAGGAGGCATTAAAGCCACGGGTACTTGACGGTCTCTTCGAGATATTCCGCGGTCAGCCATTGCAATTTCACCTCAACCGCCTGTCCATCATACGCGTCGCGTCCACCGCGGACGACACCACTAGCACCCATCGCCTATACAAGACCATATCAATCTTATCCTCACAATGTACGGAGAACTAGGCAACAAACTGGTCCGTCTCCAAACCACAGTTCTTCACACCCCTTCTAATCCCTTCCGAAACCCCGCGAAAAGAAGTCACCCCACTAACCAGTCCCCCGCACACAACAGGTCCAACACGCCAAACGCACCCAGTCCCTCGCCTACCTCCCGCCGTACCAAACCGAACTGGTCCGGACTGTCGCGCGCGAAGTCCGCGAGCTGGATCGCGATCTCGCGCACCTCCTCGCGCCCTTTGAGGGCTCGTTCAACCCGAGCCAGGAACCGGCTGTTGCGTGCGCGCTGCTCGTCGACCATTTATGTATCAGGAGGAACAAACGCTGCTTGCTCGCTTATCATCGCGTGAGGACGGACAAACTGGAGGAGTTGTGTTGGAGGGGCGTGGATGTGCTCGAGCAGCAGGCGGCCGCTGCCGCGGGGATGATGGAGGAAGGGGGAGGACAAGGGCAGGGTCAGGGTCAGGGTCAGAATCAAGGTCAGAGCCAGAGTGGAAGTGGTGAGAGCTCGCTGAGTCCGGAAGAGGAGGAGTATTTCCGGCAGTATAGCGATATGCTTGCTACGTATAAAGGGCAGTGGACGGATATCGATCTTACGGGGAGTCTGGAGCCGCCGCGGGATTTGTTTATTGATGTGCGGGTTCTGAGGGATGCTGGAGAGATTCAGACAGAATATGGGTGTGTTATTCGTCTCTTTCTCTTTCAATGATTGATGGGTTGTTGCTGACTGACTTGCAGGGTCATTAACTTGACAAAGAACAGTCAGCTGTATGTGCGGCACGGGGATGTGGAAAGGCTTATTGCGCAGGGATTCCTGGAACGATTGAGTTAAGACAGAGAGAAGAAGCATGGTCGGAGTTGTGCTTTTGTGATATATGATACCCACGTTTATGTTAGATGAATGATTTGTTGTAGAATGACTAACTGTGCCTGACTGGGTGGAGCATAACTGCCAGCAAAAAGCAAAGCGATGAGCTGCATATCGCCAGCTGATCTCGGCTGGTTTCCGAAAGCTTAGCACAATAATATCCCGATAGCAGCAATAACACATCCTCATTATCATCATCATTATATCCATCATTATAATCATCATGCTGTTCCTGATGCCCATCAGTCAATTCAGAACGATGGGCTGGAAACTTGGACGCGATACACCAAGTGGGCCCACCGCGTCCAGACTCAGATAAGACTTTTACTTAATTTGCTGATAAGCCAGCAGCCGAAGCTTGGAACCTGGATCTACTCTCTCCGAGTCTCCAATTGCTAAATTATCGACGCTTTATCCTTTCCTCTGCCTCTATGTCGTCGTCGCCCGATCGCCATCCCCGGCTCGTCTCTCCATCCTCCAGGCGACGCCAGCTGCGTGCACTTTAAGCCGACTCTTGCGTCATCATTTCTGCCCACCGCAGACTCAATCAAAGCTTGTTCACTAGCTCAATCCAGGGTTGACTACGATCACGGTCCCTCCACGATGGGCGTCCTGGGCCGCCGCCAGCGCGCATCCTCGCAAGTCTCGCAGGCCCCTCCGACCTCCGCCGAAAATTTCACTCCGGATACAATTGGCGAAGAGCTTGAGGCCGGTGAGCTCGGTACCCCTCCTCGCGTGCTAGGCTCTGAGCCGATAGTCGCTGGTGGGACGAGCTATAGGACACCGAGCCGGTCGTTTCACCATAGCTCTTTTCATAATGCTTCTGGTACGCATCCAGCCCCGCATAGAGGCAGGCTTTGAGGACCTTGGTTTGCTGCTTTTTGACAGGATGGTGTTTACTGACAGCTGATACAGACCCTGCGCACTACTCTTCCCATGGCCTTCGCGAACAAACCGCCGAATTGGCCTCGCTTGCCTTGTCGCGGGAACCGAGAGAGATCCCCCCGGCCATGGACATTTTTCGACCGGTTGACGGGCCTGTCGGTTCTGAGCCGTCTGTTTCAGGGTCGCCGTTATCGGGGACAAACCCAGATGAGGCGAGCCATTCGCCGCCAGTCCATTCGGGGGGCTCGTCTGTGTTGACGGAAATGATTCGTGGTCCGTCATCTAGCCATGATAAAAGTCGGAGGAAAAGCAGTGGAAGCCGATCCGACGCAAGTGAGCAGAGCCAGATGACGGTCAAGCCACCTACAAGGGATGCTGAGGAAGAGGGCACGGTTGACGAGCGAACGTCTTTGCTGGGCCAGACGCCTTCAAGACCATCCAGAAACTATGGTGTTGTGGGTGATATCGAAGGCCAGGTATATGCGCCGAAAGAGACATCTCGGGCTTTCCCTAGTGCTCTTTCTACCATCTCAACTTCTGTCAAGGTACTTGCCAATCCGAAGTCTTGGGATTGCCGGACTATATTGCGGCGGGGCGTTGTCCATCCGCTGAGTCTCCTGCCTTCGGTATTCCTAGGGCTTTTGTTGAACATCCTGGATGCGCTCTCATACGGAATGATTTTGTTTCCGTTGGGTGAGCCAGTGTTCTCTGAACTCGGGTCGGACGGAATATCCATGTTCTACGTCAGCACGATCATCGCTCAGCTGGTTTTCTCTTGCGGAGGCTCGATCTTTCGTGGAGGAATTGGAAGCGAAATGATCGAGGTCGTCCCGTTCTTCCATCAGATGGCATTTACAATCCTGAACCGCGTTGGGCCGGACAATCCGACTTCGGTTATAGCCACCACGATCCTATCTTTCTCGGTGAGCTCTATTCTGACCGGTTTGGTGTTCTTCTTGATGGGAACATGTAAGATTGGCGCCCTCATCGGGTTCTTCCCCCGACATATCCTTATTGGATGCATTGGAGGAGTAGGCTTCTTCCTCATTCTCACCGGTCTCGAGGTATCAGCTCGACTGCCTGGATCTTTTGAGTTCAATATACCCACATTCGAGAAACTCGTTCATTTGAGCACGCTGCCACTTTGGATAACGCCTTTGTCGCTTGCAATTGGTCTTCTCGTGCTCAAGCGTTTCATCAGATCTAACTTCCTAGTTGGTGCTTATTTCATTGCCGTCGCCTTGTTTTTCTATTTCGTCAAGTTTGTTGCACATATACCCATGATTTCATTGCGGGATAGCGGTTGGGTCTTTGATGCTCCTTCGTCTTCTAATCCGTGGTACCACTTTTACACACTTTATGGTGCGTCAATACCCCCTTGTCCCTCAACCTATCTAACAAATTCTCCAGACTTCTCCGCCGTTAACTGGCAAGCCTTTGCTGATACTATCCCGGCAATGTTTGCACTCACATTCTTTGGGATCCTTCATGTTCCTATCAATGTGCCGGCCCTAGGGATTTCTACTGGCGAGGATAATCTGAACGTCGACCGGGAATTGATTGCCCACGGCGTGACAAACGCGCTTTCAGGACTTTCTGGGAGTATTCAGGTAGATGCGCCTCCCTTGAGGAAAGAAACGTGCTGACTTTCCAGAACTATCTGGTGTATACGAACAGCTTGCTCTTTATCGACAGCGGTGGAAACTCTCGCTTAGCTGGTATAATGCTCGCAGGTGCTACTGCGGGGATTATGCTGGTTGGCCCTGTGATTGTTGGATTCATTCCTGTCATGGTCGTCGGTGCTTTAATTTTCTTGCTGGGGATTGAATTGATGGAGGAGGCTCTTGTCGACACTTACGGCAAGTTGCATCGGCATGAATACTTGACTGTGAGTTTTGCCTATTACTAAATTGGTCGGTAGCTGATTTTCTAGGTTGTCATCATCGTCGCGACTATGGGAATCTGGGACTTTGTCTTTGGAATCCTGGTTGGGATTATTCTAGCCTGCCTGAGCTTCGTTGTGCAGACGTCACGAAAGTCTGCCATTCGCGCAACGTACTCGGGCGAAATCGCTGGTTCTACCGTACGCCGGCCACCAATTCAGCACCGATATCTGAAAGAGGCTGGGCAGCAAACCCTGATTCTCAAACTTGGTGGCTATCTGTTCTTTGGGACAATTGTGGATGTGGAAAATACCATGCGGGGTCTGATAGAGGATGAAGCATTCAGCAGGCTTCCGATCAGATTCATCATCTTGGATCTCTCTCGGGTGTATGGAATCGACTTTTCAGCGGCGGAGGCATTCACCCGCATCAACCGAATCCTGCGGAAAAGAAACGTGCGAATGACCATCTCCGGCCTCGACGTCGGAGGAGACGTCGGCAAGAGTCTGCAAAACGTCGGCCTCCTCGAACCAGAATTTGGCGTCCGCATCTTTGAAGACCTGAATTCCGCGCTCCAATACTGCGAAAACGAATACCTCAATGTCTTCTACAGCCACCGCGAAGCCCTCCTCAGAAAACAAAGCACGCCCACGCACCTCCTAGTCCCACAATCCGAACCTCACCACCGAGCTTCCTCCTCCTCTTCAGGCACGGCGATAGTCTCCTCCCCACGTCACCAATACCTCCAACGCGCCGCAACAACAACCCTAACCGAAGACGAAACCGCCATCCTCCCCCCACCAACCTGGTCATCAATGCGCCAGCCCCTCCCGCTCCTCCTTCAAACCTTCCAGGGCCTCACAGATCGCAACGAAGACTTCTGGTTCCCCGCCTGCACGTACTTCACACGTGCCACACACGCAGCAAACAGCATCCTCTTCGTCGAAGGCGACGTCCCGAACGCATTTTACCTGCTCGAATCAGGCATGCTCCGCGCAGAGTACGAGCTGCCGCAGGGCCGATACTTTGAGCTGATTGTCGCGGGACGGCCGTGCGGCGAGTTGCCATTTTTCAGTGAAACAAAGCGCACCGCGACAGTTAGAGCGGAGCAGGACTGCATTACCTGGGCGCTTGATAAGGATGGGTGGATGCGATTGAAAGAGGAACAGCCGGATATAGCGAGGGAGCTTTTGACTGTTAGTCTGAAGCTGACGACAGAGAGGATGGATAGTATTACATCGTAAGTTTCTTTTCCCATCTCAAAAGGCGTCCTTATCATGCTAACGAATCTCACCATCAGGTATGTTCTTACGACGGCGGCCTGATTGTTTTAGCGAGTTGGTGGTGTTGTCCTTTTTGCGGCTGTGATTTACCATGGCCATCTTCAGGGTGATGCCATATAGTAAAAGAATACCTAGTGCTCACTACGGATATTACGAGGTGTATAGGAGACAGATCTGTTGCACATGAATGCTAAGATGACTGATGCTATTCCAGTCCTGTATTGTTATATACGAAATCAACCCCGAGTAGTTAAAAGTAAACTACCCCCAGATAAATCCCGGAAGCAAGGCACAACCGATGTCTTCGCCCAGCACTACCCAAAGAAAAGAAGGAATGACCCTATGCCTGGCCCCAACCGAGAGGAGGAAGGCACGACCGGGGTGACTTTCGTCGACCATTACTCCGTATAAGGAAGGCGCGATCATCCAACATTGACTATAGAATAAAGGAAGGAAGGAAGGAACAACCAGACACGGTAATAAGCACACGGTATACGGAGCAGGCAGGCGTGACCGGGGCCTCTTCCCAGCGCAGTACATAATCAATCTTAAGAGGTCTTTCCTAGATATTCATCCCCTTGCAAGGGTCCAGTGTATGGATGGCCACTCCAATCCGAAATCGATCGACATGGTCACCATGTTCCTCATCAAACGCCCCGGCGCAATTTCTCGAGTCAGCAGGGAAAGTAGGGTACGGCGAAGGCTACCGTTGGCATTCCTGGTGCTGATAGCCTAACTGCGGAGAACAGACAATTTGTTGTCGACAATGACACGTCACGTCATGCGGCTGATGAGGCTGATGAGGCTCTATTGCAGCGCGTCATTCATGCAAGGCTGGTGTATGGGATCCACTGGTGAGTGGGCAGGGGAGAGTCTGGACTCTGGAGTCTGTCTGGACTCTGTCTGGACTCTGTGCCAGGTCGTGGTCTGTTACCTGTAATATGCAAGACGAATACGACTGGCTTAATGTGATGACAGGCAGGGTGATGGACGAAACTGTACCACAACTAGGGCTGGCATACGCGATTACGGCAAATAGGAGACTACAAATAAGAACGAGCGTGATAAGTGACAGTTGAGATTATTGGTAACAATCTGATACAGCGACTAAAGAGCCATTAAACTGAACACAAACAGGGGCCACGAGTCAATCCCTGTCTGGGAGACATCAGAACCGGCCATCCGAAATAGAGACAAGAATAGTAGACACAAAAATCATGAACAGCGACTGAACATGCATGATTGAGAAGAGAATCCGAAGATAACAAACTCGGGTGAAAGCGCGTATACGCTTCACAGTAGAGAAAGGAGACTTTTATCGCGTCGAAAGCGTGATCATCAGGCAACACCGATCATGAGGTAGGAAACTGACTGGTACTTTCGACGTCAATTGAGACGAGAGACTTCTTCGCCCTCGCCCACCACAGGTCGCACAAAACAGTGAATCAGCAGCATGAGAAACAGAGCACAATCATCATAAAAACAAATAAGCCGTGGTTAGAATCGCAAAGAACTTTTTTATGCTTGGGCCTGAGCCTTCCAGTATTCCAGCTCCTGTCGGGTCTCACCAAGCTGCTTCTTGAGCTCGGCGATTTGACGCTCCATGTCACCCTGGCGCTCAAGCTTGCGGGCACGAGACTTACGAGCAGCCTCAGTGTTTCGCGCACGCTTGGCAGCGATAGGGTCGGCCTCATCAAACTTGATAGGAGGAAGAGGCTTGCTTCGACGAGCATTGACTCCAGCGACAGTCGAGTGCTTAACAACGGAGCTACGGGAAGACGCTGGCGAGCGAATAGGCGAAGAGACAGACTTCACGGCAGGAGAAAGAGGCTCATCCATCTTGACTTCTTCTGCTAGAGCACTCGTGATTCTCTGGGTTTTGGGTTCGGTGAAATCGAATCCCATGGGCATCGACAGGGCGTCCTGAGGGGGGAACAAAGAGTCCCACTCCTCGTGGCCTGTACCGATATCCATGTCAGTGCCGAACATGGGTGAAGTGTCTTGACTGAAGTATCCAGGCGATTCGAAAGAAGGAGTGCTGAGATCCGTGAACGACCCGGAAGGAGGAGCCGAGGCGTCCATGAACAAATCCGTAGGCGAGACTGTTCCGGTGGGAACGTCTGCCGTCGAATCCTTGGACGCCATCATGCCAGTAGGGACGAGATGCGACTCCAGCATTGACGGATCGGTGGGAAATTCCTCACCGAAGTGGTCGGTCGGGAAATTGAAAAACTCTGGATCGATCACGTCAGTAAGCAAATTGATGTAGGGTCTGCGGTCAAACCCACCTTGAGCTGCAATGTTTGGGGTAGACATAATGCGACGATGATTGAACTGTGCGTACTGGTTCTGATTTGGCAGGTTGTTTGTGCTGTTGTTGTTGAAATGCGGAACAGGTGGACGATAGTGATAATTAATTGAATTCGGAGCTGCAGGAGCAGAGTTCGTAGCTGCGAACCGGAGCAGGGATTGCGTCCGAGCTGAAGGACTAGACCGACGAGTAGTAGACAAGGGATGCCCGGTGGTAGACTGCGTAACAAGTCGATTCAACCGAGGAACCTGAACTGGGGAACCTGCTAGCTGTTGGTGATGCTGCAAGTTGACAGAATGACGACGAGGTAGATGGCCTGACTGGATCAAAGATGATCGTTGGTAGGCTGAGGGCTGTCTATGGTAATCCCTGG
Organism: Aspergillus sp. P7301S-1; assembly: GCA_037042525.1. Taxonomy (NCBI): domain Eukaryota; kingdom Fungi; phylum Ascomycota; class Eurotiomycetes; order Eurotiales; family Aspergillaceae; genus Aspergillus; species Aspergillus sp. P7301S-1. Next base: position 12,420 of record JAXQKN010000172.1, on the reverse strand, counting down.
GCTGAGGTTGAGAAGCTGGAAAGAGCACAAAGTCCTCTTGTGGAGAAGTGTTGCTGTTGTTGTTGTTGTTGTTGAGATCCGGATTCAGATGCTGAGCCGAAGGCTGCGTGGGCGAGTTGGAAGGAAGCCATGGTTGCTGATGGTTATCCGTGATGAACGACGTGGAGTCGAACGTGGTGAAAGGGTTCGAAGAAGAACTTGAGCTACGCGAAGCGATGCTAAAGTTCAGAGATTCCTGGGAAGGAGGCTCTGAAGTTGTTTGAATGTTGGAGGAGAGATTAAACGAAGTCCGTTGAGGATCTATGATGTCTGTCTCGGCTGAGAAAGACGACGCGGCGGGGGAAGCGCTTAACAGTCCATTTTGAAATGGACCTAGAAAGTTAAAGCGTTGAGTGGGTTGCAATGGTATGGTGACGGCGGTTCAAAAGACGGCCAGACAGGGTGTCAAAAGATGGGAAGACGTGGTGGTTGTGGTTGTGGATGGAGAGTGGGAAAAAGATGAAAGAAAAAAGAGACTCAGGCAACGACGGGGGATCACACACTTTTTAACCGACTCAGGTGTCTGTCCGCTGTGTGCGCTGCGCAGCCGTTGCAGCCAATCAGGTCGTTCCTGCACTAGGCCATTATAGGAGTAGCGCTGTTTCCCGTCAGCCGACGCTCGCAACTTCGAGGTGTGAGTCATAGCAGTGCAGATTCTAATTGGCTAATTCTACAGAGTGGGTCCGAATGGCTGACAAACTCTCGCTGCCTGCAGAGAGCCCCAGGCTTGAACGCTCGTACTCGGCTCAATCTTTGACGTAGTCGCATCCATTGACCAACCAGAAATGCATTTGCAATTTCACAGCCTCCCAAGGCTCCCGCAGGAGGCTCGGGGAATGGATTTGTAACTGCAGCTCGACGGGGTGCTGTGAGAGCGCGACAACGAGGCTCAGCCCCAATCTCCTCGAGTCGAGAATCCAGTCTACGAAAGCATTGAATTGAAACGATAATAACGCACCAAATCCATGAAATCATGAAAAGAAATGAAAGTAAGCAGAATCCCGTGCTGCAAATCCCTTCCCAATCGACACCCCGCCATGTCGGGCTATCCCATTTGGCGTCGCCGAAGGGCGTGCCATTGCATTCCAGAACTCAATAATACGGAGAACAACCGGATTCTTCCGTCGCAAACAAGTTTTACCTTCCTCTCAGCTGTGTTCCTCTGACTAGCAGATGCGCTAGTTTCTCGGATAGAGTAGGCGAGGTTTCCAGAGTAGTAAGCTCCGGGATTTGAAGATGCGTATGCGGGAACGGCTGGGACAGTCACGGGTGTGAATTCTAAATTGCCTATAGCACAGTTTCATCCGGGCCAACCTTCAGGTAGACTACAATGGTGGCTGGCATTACTCCGTAAAATTTACGAGTCCGGAGTACCTAGGGTTGAATTATCATAAAGGAAACCGAGGAACTTTACGAGGCAGACCACGGGTACAAGGCCAATTCAGAGCTAAACGGACGCGCGATTCAGTGCAAAATCCAGGTCCCCAGAGGATCCGCATCTATTTCCCGTGTCATCATAGATTTTCAGCCACATAATCTCTGCCTGGGCCGAATTTCAGGGGTCCTCGAGATTGTCGATATTTTTTCTCGCTTTTGAAGATTGAGATGGTATCATGAGTATACGAAGTAGTTTGTGACGAAGAACGTTATGAAGATCTTTATCGCCTGATTCTCAAGGCATCAAACCGTTAACCATGGAAAATAATTCCAATGCAGAACTTTAGCGCGATGCCGATCGTGAGGCTAATCGCGACAACCAAATCTACAGAGTACCAACTATCCGGTTGACTACGGAGACTGGACTGAATCTGATGAGAATTACCAAACAATGCATTGATCTATTAGCTATTACCTATTGCCAATCAAGGATCACCAGTATGGCAACCCATGAGAAGTCAATCAACAGAGCGAGGATCCAAAGTAAGCCAAATTCAACAAATAGATCACTTCCACCCAGTATCACGACAGGCTTAACTGGCCACGGCAAAGACATAAAGCAAACTATAAAACAGCAAGTGGTATCAATCTAGTTAGACGGCGCATGATCCTCAGGCTAAAGGGGTATCCCCTGAGAGATCGGATATCATAAAGGAATGAACTGTGACACCAGATATCAAGGCAGCCACGAAATCGACCGTCAAAGCAGCAGAGGGTATCATTGCCACTCCGCACCGTAGGCGTGCGCCAGGCAAGAGTGACAGTGGCGACATTAAGATAGAGGAAATCGGTATCGAGTAAAAAATGATGCGAAATTTTGTTCGTTTTCGGTTATTGCTTTTTGATCACAAAGTGAGCTGTTTGATCATGATGCAGAAGCGGTAGAGAATTCGTAACGCTTGTCCCACCATTTCTCAAATTCCACCCTGTGAAAAGTTCAAGCAGCAGCCTGGACAGGGGCAGCAGCGGGGGTGACAGCGGGCTTGGCTTCGTCAGCAGCAGGAGTCTCGGCGGGCTTGGTCTCTTCAGCAGGGGCGGCCTCAGCGACGGTCTCGGTCTTGGGCTCAGCGGTCTCGGTGGCAGGCTCCTTGGTCTCGGTGGCAGGCTCCTTGGTCTCCTTGGTCTCCTTGGTCTCAGACTTCACAGCCTTGCTGGGCTTGCGGAAAATGCCACCGAGCTTGTTCTTGGGCTTGGCCTCACCCTCCTCGTTGTCAGAGTCACCCTTCTTCTTGCCAAAGTTGCCGAAGAAAGAGGTGCGGCGCTTCTCCTTGCTGGTAGCAGCGGGGGTCTCAGCAGGAGACTCGGTGGGGGTCTCCTTAGCGGCCTCGACCTCAGGAGCAGCAGTCACGCTCTCAGGCTCAATGGGCTTAGTAGCCTCCTCGACGGGGTTGTCGAGCTGAGGAGCAGTGCTGGCAACAGGGGTAGTCTCAGCGGGAGCGGTGGCCTCCTTCTCGGTCTTCTCCTGAGACGGGCTGGTGACCTTCTGGAAGAAGTTGCCGAAGAGAGAAGTACGCTTGGACTTCTGAGCGGGAGCGGCCTCGGCCTCTTCCTTCTTCTCTTCCTTGGTCTCCTCTTCCTTCTTGTCAGTGGTCTCAGCAGGAGCGGCAGCAGCTTCAGTGGCAGCAGGCTCAGCGGCAACGGCAGCCTCAGCGGCGGGGGTCTCAGGGGTGGTCTCGGCGGGCTTAGCCTCCTCAGCCTTGGCCTCCTCCTTAGCCTCTTTCTGCTCTTCCTTCTCTTCCTTCTTTTCTTCCTTCTTCTCCTCGACCTCTTCCTTCTTTCCTAGAAGAGAACCGAAAAGAGAGGCGCGCTTGCGGGAACGAGAGCGGCTCTTGGCGTCCTTGTCCTTGTTCTCCTCAGCGGGAGCAGCAGCAGCGGCGGCAACAGCGGGGGTCTCTTCCTCCTTCTTGTCCTCTTCCTTCTTGGTCTCCTCCTCCTTAGCCTCATCCTTGGTCTCCGCGGACTTGGCGGGGGCAGCGACAGGCTTGGTGAGCTTCTCGAGCTCGGCCTTGTAGCCCTCGCTGGAGGTGATGGTGTCCTTCTCAGCCTTGGCCTCAGTAGACTTGGCCTCGAGGGCGGCGATCCAGCTGTCACGCTCAGCAGTGCTGCTGGCCTGGAAGGTGTGCTTGTGGCCATTCAGCTTGAAGAGGAACTCGTTGGAGCCCTCCTTGGTGACATCGGAGATGTCGGCCTGTTCATGTTAGCCATTTGCACCTAATGCAGTTTCTACTTGTCACATACCAAGCTGATGATACCAGCAGGGGTAGCCTTGTCCTCAGCGCGCTTGGTGATGAAAAGGAGACCCTTGCCGGTCTGGCTAGCCCAGGCAACGATGGGGTTAGCGACAGCGGGCTTCTCGTTACCGCGGAAAACGGAGAGCTGCTTAGCCTCAACAGCCTCATCGCTGAAGTAGAAGAAACGCTTGGAGAAGCGGAGGCTCCTGCAATGTGATATTAGCTCTGATCACATTTTTCAGTGCGCGCACGGATACTTACTTGACGAGACCGGGAGCCTTGTAGCCAAGGGTACCTTCAGAGGCAGGAGTAACCTCCTTAGCCTCTTCCTTGGTCTCCTCAGCCGGAGCCTCAGTCTTGGGCTCCTCAGCGGCGGGGGCAGCAGCGGGAGCAGCAGCCTCGGTGGTCTCAGCAGGAGTCTCGGTCTTGGGAGCTTCAGCAGCCTCAGCGGCAGGAGTCTCGGTAGCAGCGGGAGCAGCAGGAGTCTCAGTGGCAGGAGCAGCTTCAGGAGTGGCCACAGGGGTCTCCTCAACAGGCTTCTGAACGTCAGACATAATGTCGGTGGGAAATTAAAAAGTAATTATAAAGGTATCGATGGCGATTAGATAAGTTGTAAAGAAGCAAAAGAGCTTCGTAAAAAGAGCAGGTCGTTGGGTATCTTAAGGGGGTATCTCAACAGAAAGAAACAAGAGCAAACTCAGCGCAAGGCTCAGAGCTCGGGTATCACAACGAAGGCAAAGGTGGCGAGGGGAAGAAACGAAGCGCGTTGTCTGGCGAGAGAAAAGAAGAAGAGGAAGGGAAGGAAGAAGCGCAGAGAAAAGGGAAGAAAAAGGCCAGAGCAGGAGCAGGGGCTGGAAAGGAGGGCAAGGGTCACTAAGGAGGGAGGTTCGCCTGAAGGGGAAAGGAGCTGCACTACAATGGTTAATTAGTCTGTTTAATTTTCAAGGGGAAAAGGGGCGCTATGAAACTGAATTTTTTTAATGTGCTCCTCCAAGAAGAAAGCCTCTGGATATCCTGAAGCGGCCTAATTTATTACAGTTATCTCAAGAGCCTGCTGGTGCTCTATATTACATTCGCAGTATCGTGTTAATTTACGGAGTATCAACAGCAGTATGACCAGGATGCCATGCTATAGGAATGTTATTGTCGAGCAGTCAGGTGGCTGTGGGTCCGGCCATGACAGAGGAGAAGGTTGGTTGGGATCCATAAGCTGCCCTGAGCTCTGTCTTTGTCTGGCATCCAGCATCCTCCTTGACCTGATCCCTGTCGCACAGCATAGCAGCAGCAACTTCAGAGATGCCAGTACTATCGTATCACTGGGATAGTCACCAACTGGCAGCGTCCAAGTCGGAGTGCTATTAGACCTGTTGTTTAGTCCTGAGAAATTGTGCGATTCATAGTTTGACTAGCTTGACAAAACCATGGTCCGCCCTCCCGAATCAGGCAGTGAGCTTAACTCCTGATTAGGTAATCCGTGTCCACGCGACTCGGCTTCGAAACATCCCATGACTGTGACTACGGACAACAGCCAACCAGCTCAGGACCAGCCCCTCCACGACTCCCAGCTCGCTATCTCAAACAGACCAATCTTGACGCATCTCGCGTACATACGTGCTATCTTCGAAGACTGATAACATTTGTACGCACGGGTACTTTGAACTCTACTTACGATGACGCCCCACCGGATTCCAGCCCTACAGCTGTTCTTCACGCCGATGCCATGCCTCTTCCTGGTAAGAGCTGGTAGCAGCTCGCTGATGGTGATATCGACGGCGTCAATCTCAAACACCAACGTGCAGTGACTACATTCGCCACGCGACAGATCAACTGAAAATTTGACTGGGCAAGGGCAACCGCCAGAGATAAATCATACTCCGATACGCAGCGTTTCGGATCCACCCCCTTTTCACCAATTCCAGTTCTCACCGTTCTGTCTTGGACCATGCCAGGGCCACGCTCTTGACGGCCACGGCCACCAACCAATCAACTCCTCGTCGATCTGATGATCCTCTTGAGCCGTGTCCGTGTCGGCTCCAGTTCTCCTTTCTCAGTCGCTGACGCTGCCGTCGGAAATTTGTCTCTGCCGCTTAACGCTTCGTTTGTCGTGCCGAATCATGCACGTTGGCCGCGGTCTGTTCTGATTCATGCGACAGCTACGAGGTTCAACGTCAAACTCCACCTGATGGACTTCAAGTGGCAAGTGCGAGTACGACTCAAAATTGAATCAAGGCTTCATTTCCCACAGTCGAACTCGGAAATTTCGACTCTCGAAATCATGCGCGCTTCGCGACTCAGGTCCCGATGCACAAAGTTTTTTCTCTCGGAGCACGGCGCCCAGCCGCGCACATGCCCTAGGCACGGAGGGCGGAAGATCATGTAGATAACCGCTGCCAGCAGCCGAAACTGGACGGCAGCAAACAGGCCACAGCACCGCGCAGCCAGTCCATTCCATTATCACCGGCATTGGACAATCGCAATGTCTCTGCGACAATTCGCCCCAGTATTGAGTATCGTACCATTGATCCATAAGGTGGCATTATTCCCTGCAGAACGCGGATCCCATCGGCATCATGCCTGCAGCATCACATCAACCCCTCACTCATCGTCATCCCATCCGCTTCAGTCGTAAAATCATCGCTTAATTAGCTGCATTAATGTCCATTAGCACTTGAACTAACTTGGCTACCTGGCCATCTCAGGCCAATTATTGGCTTGACGAGCAGCTTCTCGAAACGAGCATCACACGGCTTATGTCCCCAAGACTGACTCCAAGCTCTTTGGTCTCTTTGATGGGCCGTGACCAATATCATTATGCTGATGATCACGTTACTCTCAAATCCTTCAGCTTGTCACTCGCTGAAGGTCCGAATGCGGAGTATCTACTGTACTCCGATGGAGTAGGCATCGACTGTACAAGTACCTTGGCAGCAAAATGGTCCGTCAGGCACGGATTGTGCGACAGTTTCTCGAGGGCTAAGTGTGCTCATGAAGAAGAAAGAACTTGCAGTTCTATTTTAGGTACTCTGTACGGTGTAACTACTCGTAGACTCTCTTGGTCCTTTCAAATTATGTACATGAAGGCGTTTTTAGTTATATCCATCGAGCGCCAGAAACAAAGAAAGCGAGTAGTGTAGGACATACAACAGCTCAGACTTGCCTTTAATAACGTACCTCATGGACACTAATCCTCTGTCCATCCGATTACATCCAGAACCTCCATTTCAGCGGGTGTCCCAGTCTTTCGATTTCGCTCCCAATTGTCAACGGGGAAGAACCAGCTCTCCCTTGCGGAAGGCGGTTACAGTCTTCGTTTATATTGAGGGAAATGAATGAAGTGAAACTCTGCCCGTGTGAACCGGAGGGACTGGATAGGATGATTCAGAGGTGGTCTCGGAAGTATCTGATCCATGTGTTGTCATCATTGCTGTTTTCAGATGAAAAGAAGTTTATGGTGAAGATAGACGCAACAGGTTCAATCCAAAGCATCTGTCCCCTTGACTTTACCCTTCTCCATCTTCGCCGTCCGGGATCCAAACTGAATAGCTCGTTTCTTTTCCCGCGAGACATTTTCCAGCCCTAATTTGAGCGCAAGTAATCGTAGAGATTTCTTCTCGTTGTCAATTCCAGTGTCTGTCGGCGGAGAGTCTGGAACGCCGAACCCGCATTTCTCCCAGACGGGTGTCTGCACAACCCAGGCAACAAAGTCTTCATCTAGGAATGGGAACCGTGCTTCGCGGCCCCAGTGCGCAATGACTCGGTTGTCGCGGCCGAGGTTGCGTTTGCCCAAGCGGCTGACATCAAGCTCAATCTCGTCGATGAGACCCTCAAATCCGTGGCGCGAGAATGCCATTCCGTGCCTCGCATAGCCTGCGAACAGTTCATCTGCACCAAGTCCGGATAATAGGACGCGGGCTGGTGTCTTGTATTGCGATGGCTTCGAGTTTGGGCGCTGGCTGTCGAGCGCTGTGCCTTGACCGCGCGCGGCGAAGTATAGTGCGCAGGCAATGGACAGGTCCATCTCAGTATTGTGTGGGCGCATCAAGCGCTTGATGGTATCGCGGTGAGTGACGGTTACAACATAGGGAACGTCGATGGCAATGAACCGCCAGTTGCGAGTTGGGCAGACCCGTTGGAGTTCTGCAAATGCCGCTCGTCCCGTAATACGGTCAGGGCAATTTTCGTATGCCGACACTGGTTCTTGAGATCCTTTGCCAGCTGCCGCTACAACTCGCGGGTTCTCAAAGGCGACATTCAAAAGATCGATTGTCTCTTCAGCGGGTAGGATATCATGGGCGAGTCTAGCGAGCAGAGTGCAGTCTAGACCACCCGAGAATAGCACAGCTATTTTGACATTGCTGTTTCCAGCCAAAGGCGGCTCGCGTACGTTTTGGATTCTCAGTATCAGAGACTGGCGGAGTCTGTCTTCCAGCTCTCTGAGAACAGACGATGTAGTAGTTAGTGCTGAGGGCGTGCCCTCTGGGAGTGCCTTGTTCATTGGAGGAATGGGACTTATCTAGAGATTTCATCAGTGAAATGCCCGTAGCAAAGAGCAATCACGCTGGGCCGTACCATATGACATGTCGGCAATACCTCATGGCTCCAAGGTATTTTTGTTATTTTGCTGACGTCGAAACGGAGGGCGCCTGAAGCAGGCGTTGGCTCGATATCCAGACCATTGTCATTCTCGAATTCGACCATGTATATGCCGTCCGCCTCCACTTCTTGAAAGCTGGAAGACAGATGCCCTCCATCCAGGCTACAGATGGTAAGATTTCCTGCCTCATCATGGCCCCAAAGAAGTGATCGTCGTCCTAGGCAGTCTCTGCCGAAGTATAATCTGAAGTTGACAGCATCGTAGAAGACGAACGCGAATGGGCCAGTGATTTTACTGATAGCATCTGCTACTCTCTGGGCTGGATTTGGAACACCGCTATAGTTCTCTGAAACATAGTCCTGTGTTGTAACTTGAAGCAGATGATTGAAAACAATCTCTGTGTCATTCTTTTCTGGTATCGCCTGCCCGTCGATCTTCCAGGCGTCTCCGTTCCAGGCGAATATCGAGCCTGTCCTGCCACTATCTGTAAGTGGCTGGCGAACAACATCATCGCCTCTCATTGAGAGAACAGTGCTTGCAAAAGAAAGCCATAGTCGGCCACTACCCTCGCGATTGAACAAATTGAGACCGGCGTCGCGTACTCCAATGCTGTATGAGCCCTCATCGGGCCCTCGTTTAGTCAACAGATAGAGAAGGTTTTTGTCCAGGAGCACGGGGTTCTCAGCCGCGGTCAGCGAGAAGAAGATTCCGCACATGCTCTCTTGCTCCTGATTCGCATGGAGAATTAATCAAGACTCGAACGTGCAGAAGTTGAGAGCAAGCAGAAACGAGGACAACATTTTCAACATGAAATCGGCCTCGGCGGAACGATGATCCCGCCCCCGATGCTTTGGTTGAGAGTCAACAGCTCAACTACACGAGCTCACTGCAGCTTGAAGTTCATACGACCGGTATTCGACTATTGATCGGGGCTAATACGATAAACATTTTTACTATCTTTGGATCAACGCATCCAATCCAGCAGCTTGTCGTGAGGAACCCCGCCAACCTGCGAGTCTCCCAACATCCCCGCAACATGATCCATACCGCCGCCTGAATCAGCGCCCCGTGTCGACAACAACATTTCCTCCATTTATCTCGCACCGGCGATTATCATATGTCCGCTTCAGCTGCATCGGAGCATCCTGCCCCCGACAATCCAGGGCAAACTGCCACTCAGGAGCCCGATGAGGGGAACGAGGCTGAGCGGCAAGTGACGTCGGCTGGCCTCGAATCAGCAGCACAAACGCACGATGCGATCCCGCGCGAGACAAACGACACTGGAAACGCATCGCCGAAAAATATGAAAAGCGAAATTCAGGAAGCGTCAGAATCTCGCTCCGAAGAGCTACCGGATACCCAAGCGGTTATGGATACTCAGATCACGTCCGAAAAGAATGCCCCTCCATCGAAGCAAATGGGCGCGCTTTCTATAGCAACAGACCCTTCGGAACGCAGACCTGCATCCGTAGCAAGTCCGACTCCACCCCCTCCCCCGGAGAAGGATGAGCCATACGTCAACCGTACCAGCACGACTGAGTTGACAGAAAAGGAACTACCAGATGTCCCAAATAGTGATGGGGAGAAGCCGAACCGCGAAACGGAGCGGACGAGAGATGATGACTCTCAGCCAGAGATCCAAAGCATCATGGGACAGTTTGCGGATGCCATGCATGACGGAACTCAGGAGCAAGTCATGTCCCCTCGAATGGAGCTGGCGGAGCAGTTTCTTGGGGCACAAGGTCACTTTCCGCCGAGAAAATCAAGCTTGGATTCGCAGCAGAACCCTAAGTCTGGATCTATTTCATCATCTTCCCATGAGAAGCAACCAGCATCCATTGCCAACAACATCCATAGGAGCTCCACTGCTGAGGAATTCACCTTGACCCGACGTTCCTCGACCTCGACACTCCCTCCCCCTCCTGAACCTGAATCCGAACAACCGTTCGATTTTCACCGGTTTCTCGAACAATTACGGCACCGTACCGCTGATCCTGTTGCCAAATTTTTACGGTCGTTTCTCCACGAATTTGGCAAGCGACAATGGATGGTTCATGAACAGGTCAAAATCATCAGCGACTTCCTTGCCTTCATCACCAACAAAATGGCCGCTTGCGAAATATGGCGAGATGTTTCTGACAGTGAATTCGACAATGCCAAAGAGGGTATGGAGAAGCTGGTGATGAATAGGCTTTGCTCCCAGACTTTTTCGCCTAGCATACCAAGTCCCCCATCAATACCCCGGAGTGCAAGCCGGAGTAAGCGGCGTGAGATGGAAAGATTGCACGGGCCTTGGAGGAAGGGCCAACATCAGGAGGATGTTGAGCGGGACGAGGTTTTGGCACAGAAGATGCGGATTTACAGCTGGATCAGGGAAGAGCATCTTGATATCCCGCCAGTGAGCTCCTCGGGCCGCCGATTTTTGAATCTCGCTCAACAAGGTAACCGTCACCGCATGTTGTAGTGAATAATGCTAACACGGCGCAGAGCTCTTGAAGATCAACGGCTACCGGGCACCTCGAGACAAAGTTATCTGCATTCTCAACTGCTGCAAAGTGATCTTCGGTAAGCTTTATCTGCAGGAACATTGAAGGGCGTTGCTGATAGTCTATTAAGGTCTGCTGCGGAATGCGAAGAAGTCAGATACTTCAGCAGATTCCTTCGTTCCGCTACTGATCTATGTGGTTCTTCAAGCCAACCCAGATCACCTCGTCTCCAACATACAGTATATTCTTCGCTTCCGAAACCAGGACAAGCTCAGTGGAGAAGCAGGCTATTATCTGTCCTCTTTGGTAGGTGACACACATCAATAGCGACGCTTTACAGGCCAGCTAATATTTTTTTTAGTCCGGAGCGATTCAATTCATCGAAACACTAGACCGGACAAGCCTGACCGTGAGCGATGAAGACTTTGAGCGAAACGTCGAAGCTGCAGTTTCGGCAATTGCTGAACAGAACCGTGCGTCCGAAGTATCAGAACCAAGAGCCTCTACAGACAACGCACCAGGCCCGTCACGCAAATCCGCTGACGTACCACGCAACTCCAATCGAAGAGAGCCGTCGCAGTCTAGAGAGGAAGAGAATGCACCGGTGGCGGGTTTACTACGAACGATACAAAAGCCACTATCTACCATCGGGAGAATCTTCTCGGATGAAACCGATACGCCGCAAGAGACGGCGCCGCCTCATCCCGGAATATCACGACGGCTAACGCCAAACGTGTATCAACCTCCCCGCGGTAGCGAAGAACTCCGCCGCTCAGGTGAAACGTCTCGTCAACGTTTACCACAGCCTTCACCCTCTCGAAAACTTGATGCTCAAGATGCCGCCGCCCGCCAGGCCAGCGCTGAAGATGCGGAAGCCCGAAGGATTCAGCGTGCCGAGCACAACAATGTAGTCGAAACACTCTCGAACATGTTCCCGAATCTGGATCGCGATGTGATCGATGATGTGGTGAAAATGAAAGAGGGAAGGTGAGTCTTCTCAAACAGTATCAATTGCCAGGATCTGCGGCTAACTTGAGATTCTCTAGGGTTGGTCTAGCAGTAGACGCATGTCTCGCCCTCAGTGGAGGGTGAACATATTACTCGACGACTGAGTTTAGGCTGTTGCGTCTTAGATGGTGTTTTGACGGCATACAAGATGTGCCTGTAATAAGGAGCCCGAGGGCGTCTAATGTAGAAGAAGCATTTATCGGTCTATTCGGAACAAATGGCACCTGGTTTAATACCTGTATTCACTTCAGTCCTCATAACCATCCATCCATTCTGCGTACTTCAGCCTCGTACACTTTGACAACCGGAAAACCAAGAAGAAAAGGCCTTATTAATAAGGGTTGACCCTTTTTGGTCTAGTGGCAGAATCTTCATCACATATCCTCGAGAGTCGAGAGTGAGACTAGATGAGTCACGTGTTATTGCCCCATATTCCTACCAATCATACCGTTCCAAATTCTCGCTTATCACTAGCGCAATTTCGCTCTTCCCTCCCGCCTATAAATACCGCTTCCCCCCGGCGCCCTTTTACACTTTTTCTTCTTCTTTTCTTCATACTTACCTTGTTTGGGTGGCTGCGATCAAGAAGGCGGTCCACCACAGATTGGTCCCTGCATTGCACAGC
>JAXQKN010000171.1:0-27968 GCA_037042525.1 Aspergillus sp. P7301S-1 | reverse complement strand
ATCAAGCCCGCCACGCCAACACGCCCGACAAGTCAACACCGTCTGCGTGGATAACTATTCGAACCCACAGTACTGCCAGACCAGCGCGGTCGATGCAGTCGCACTAGACTGCGACGTTCCCCGGGATGCGACGACCGTCGATGCGTTTAGGACTTGGTGTGGTTAGATGAGTAAGGCTGCGAAGTGTTGTGGGTTTCCTGTGGTGAGTTCCCAAGAAAAAACATAAAAATGAGGATGGTGAGTGGAGTTGACGTTTATAGGCTGGTCAGGCTGTTGCGTGTGTTGATGCGCCGGCTGGGCCTGATGCTGCTTGAGTGGGTGTACTTGTTTTGGAGAAATAGCTAGGGGTATGATGATGCAATGGATACATTTGTTTAGGGACGGATTTTAAATGCGGTATCTCGGTTATGGTATATTATCTTTGGCGGGATCTACACTGCGTGGGTGTGGATTATCTCCACTGAATATACTTCATCATTGTAGTTCCATATCATACGCTGCTTGGATTCTCTCATACTAAATATTCCCTTTAGATCCAGTCCGTACTTTATTAGGTGAGTAGCCTGAATAGTTTGTGATGGCTGCTGTAAGGAGCTGACTCGCGCCATCTCCTATAATCGCGGAATGGCGCTGGACGAGAAATCAAGTGGTAGGCCCTAAAGGTTCATTATGCAGTGATCTCGCTTCAATCTGATCTTCAGAAATGCAACACTACAGAACCACCGTCTTGGAAGCACGCTAGGGATCAGTGAATCTACTTGGCAATCTGGTATGATCGCCCTACTACCCGAACATGACTCGGTTAACCAAACCCCTTTTCTATTTTCGCATCGGCCAGCACTCGCCACGAAAGCGGAATACTGATAACAGTCATAGCATGAGTAATGGTTTCTAATATGAAGGTTAGATAAAGCATGTGTCATGTTTCAGATGCTGGTGGCTATCCCTCCCATCTCAAACAGAGCTGCTGCTTTGAGAACAGCCTCATCATCCCATCTTCTACCGATGACCTGCATTCCAATAGGCAATTGATGTCCCTGACTCCCAGTTCCAAATCCACACGGCACATTCATCGCCGGGTGGCCAGTCACATTAAACGCGCACGTATTATACGACAAGCCAACAGCAGCCTTGACTCGATCAAGAATCTCACCATGTTTATTCCCCCCACACGTACTATCCGGGAACGGAAACGCTACAGTAGGAACAGTCGGCGTGATAAGCACATCCACCTCCTGAAATGCCTTATCATACGCAGCGCGTAGCTCGAAAACCTTCCGATGCGCTTTGAATTCGACGCTCGTTCCGTAGACGTCACGAACGTAGTCCGTGCTGAATATCAAATTCATGATTGTCGGATTCGTCGGCGTAAGATGGTCAAACATTTCTTGCGTAGGCGGCCACTGGACATCAATATGCGGTGGCTGATAGGAGAGGTATCCCGGCGGGCGAGAAGACAGACCAAAGTCACTCAGCGACGTTCGTGCAGCAACTGTCCAAATCGCTGGACCTTCTCTGTGCATTGGAACAGACACTTCAATAACCTCTGCCCCGGCAGCAGCAAAATACTGCTTTGCATTCTGCAGCACTGTATCGCGGACCTCATCCGAAAGACCAGGAAAGTCAAACCCTTCTTTCAGCAGGCCTACTTTCATTACTGTCTTCCCAACACCAGCCTTTACAGCCTGCTTAAACTTCTCAAGTATAGCAGGATAATCCTTCACCTGCCCCGGCAATGGCGACTCCGGAGTCATACGCGCATCAATCCCATCATACCCAGCAAGAACGCGCAACATCACCGCAATATCCTCCACCGTCCCCGCCATCGGCCCAAGATGATCAATCATCGGCGTAAGCGAGACCGCACCCGTATACGGCACTAGGCCATGAGTCGGCTTGAGCCCGTAGACACCCGTATACGCAGCAGGCAGACGGATCGAGCCGCCCTGATCGCCTCCGATAGCCAGCTCGACTGTTCGGCTTTTGGGAGTGGGTGCAGTAGCGTTCTGCCCTATCAGAGCAGCGCACCCGCTACTGCTTCCCCCGGCGGTATGGCCCGCCGCCCACGGATTCTGCACGGCGCCTGATGAAGCTGTAAATGAGACCGGGGCTGCGGAGTATGACTCGCACACGGCCGTTCCTTTGATTGTCGCGCCGGCGAGGAGGAGTCTACGGACGACAGTCGCATCGATAGGCGAAGGCTCGTATTTTCCATTTTTATGGAACGAGTCTGGTAGACCGAGCGTTGTAGGCAGTCCCCCAACAGAGATATTATCCTTCAGGACGACGGAGCGCGCTGCAAGAAGCGAGCCCGTTGGACTCGCAGCGCTGATCTCGCAAGCGTGGCTCCATGCATTGAGTGGGTCTTCTTGTTCAGGGACCTTGCAGTACGTCCGTGGATGCGTTGTAGGAACGGGCTCGAGATCAGCGTGGATGTAGTCCGTGCTGTCGTTTAGAATCCCGTGCAGGGCCTCCGCGGACTGCAGGAGGAGGAGGTACGCGTCTTGGTCGGGGCCGGGTCGGATTTCGACGTTGTATTTCTTAGCGAGGATGTGGATGTCTCCTGCAGAGACGTTGGATCTATCTAGTGCATTAGTTTGTGCTAGTCTAGTAGATTGGAGTGGCGGGGAGGCGAGGGGATTCGCACTTGAAGTCGGATGGAAGTGCGAGCGTGGACATTTGGGCTACGGGTCAGGTACGAGGTACTTGTCTACAACGCAAATCAGAAAAGGGACCAGATTACGAATTAAGTATGGAGTTGGCTGGTATCTACAGAGATAACTCGTGCGAGCACACAGTACTTGGAGACAGTATCTACTCCAACTCGCGATAGCAGATCTCTTATCTGCTCACGAGCAGAATTGATAACAAATTACTGTAAGCGAGCTGGAACCCATAACTAAGGACAATCACATTGTCCAAGTCATCTCCTACAAACACCCCCTAAGCGAGGTAGTTCGTCAGGCAGATCAGCTATATATAGCATAGGGAGATATTTACCGAGGATCTTCACCACCCGACTCGTCTACGAATTTGGAATGGCCTGATACATGCAGCACCACTTGACTCCTCACAGGGCTACTGCAGGCTTGCAGCACATACCTCTAAGCGAAATTAATTACCCCAGATCGTACTGCCAAAGCGAGTCAGGCACAGGCAGATCACGGCTGCAAGAGGGTTGGGCCGGTCGAACCCCAAGGGATCGATAGTCGCGCCGATCCTCGTTCTCGTATACGGGTAGATCGTAGTGCATTCCATTCCATTCATTCCATGCGAGCTAACCAGGTAGCGAAACACGCGATAGGGAGGATGCGTGCCAAGAGCTGGACAATGCCCCTGATGAAGTTCCTGAAGAAGTATAAGTGCGACGAGCTGGCCTGGTCTCAGAAGTCTCAGCAGTGTCAATTGGTCTAAGACAGTGAACATGCCCTCCCTCACCGGGCTCGTCGCGGCCCTAACCCTCGCCCTGGGCGCCTTCGAGACAGCCCACGCGTCCCCAACCGCATTCACCAAGCGCGCCTCCATCGCCTCCATCCCCCAAGATGTATGGGCCTCCTTCAACGCCAGCGTATCCGGCCACCTGCACATCGGCGAACCGATGCTCGCCCCTTGCTACAAGAAATACAACGGCGAGACGCAATCCCCCAACCCCGCCGAATGCACGCCGCTCCAGTTCCACGGCGGGGACCTCGCCTTCGCGACGGGGCAGTTCGGATACTACGTGAACAGCCAGTGGGGGAACTGCCAGACGACTGGTGACAGCTGTGTTCTTGGGCCGTTGAGGCCGGACCTGCTGGGGCCGGTGTTTGGGCAGTGCATGCAGGGGAGTGTCCCGAGTATGTATGTTGATGTTCATGGGCCTGAGGATGTCCAGAAGACAATGGAGTTTGTTAGGAAGCACAATGTGCGACTTGTCGTGAAGAACACAGGGCATGATTATTCAGGACGCAGCTCTGCGCCGGATTCGTTGGCTTTATGGTACTGCCCACTTCTCCCAGTACTCTCTCATATGCTAATAGGGTAGGATGCACAATCTGCAACCAGCAATCGAGCTTGACGAAGAGTTCGTCGCCGAGGGATGCGACCCAAGCACAGACGCCAACTCAACCGGTCCGGCAGTGACCTTTGGCGCAGGACAGCAGTTCGGCAGCCTGTACGAGTTCGTCCAGGAACACGGCTACCGCGTCGTCGGGGGAAGTTCCCTGACTGTCGGCGCAGCAGGCGGATGGATTACAGGCGGAGGACACAGTCTTCTCTCCAACGAGCTTGGTATGTTACTAGATGTAGGAGTTGACATCGGGAGACGGCTAACAATGCAGGCATGGGCGCCGACAACGTCCAACAGCTACGGGCTGTCCTCCCCAACGGAAAATACGTCACAGCAAGCCGGTGCCAGAACCAGGACATCTTCTTTGCGCTCCGCGGCGGAGGTGGTGGTACATTCGGCGTAGTCACTGAAATGACGACCCGCGTCCACCCGAAGAAGGAGATGCAGTTCGTCAACATGGTGTTCACGAATATCGGCAAGCTCGCGCAGGAGCGCCTGATGAAGATCCTAGTCGACAATGGCGAAAAGTGGGCTTCTGAGGGATGGGGCGGATACATCTACACCTTGAGCGTGGGGACTGGAGTCTTCATCGGGACGGGCCTGCTCAGCCACGAAGAGGCCAAGGAGTCGATGAAGCCGCTCACGGAATTCGCACTGCTGTTTAATCTCGGAATCGTGAATATCGAAACAACAGACGTGTATCTCGACGGGCTGCAGGATTTCCTGAACCTCGAACAGTTCGGCATCTCGCCGGGCTCTGCATGGGCGCTGTCCAGCCGGATCGTACGGAAGGATTCGTTTTCAGAAGACAAGAAGGGCAATCTCACGTCCATCCTGACGGATTTCCTAAACGTCCAGCAGAAGCCGCTCGAGGGGTCGATCCAGCTGCTTGTCCTTTGTTTGACCGTCCCAACAGTCTACTCGCAGTCCATGCCGGAATCAGACCTGCCCGGGGGTCCAGGCCACTCCGCGATCCCGCCGTACTGGCGCGATGGGATCTGGCACGCGCTACACTTCCGATCCTACGACGGGACAATGACGAAGCCCGAAAAGGTGCTGGAGATTGCACAGAACGCGCACGAGGCCATGAACCCGCTGCGTGAGTTTACCCCTGATTCCGGGGCTTATATCAACGAGGCGGATCCGTGGGAGCCGGACCATATCCATTCGTTCTGGGGACAGGAGAACTACGACCGGTTGCTGAAGATCAAGAAGGAGGTTGACCCTGATAACCTACTGATGGTGCATCAAGGGGTTGGATGGGACGAGCACGATGGGCGGTTTGACTGTTATCCTGATGTACAGTAGATTTATAGTGTTAATTCATCGCCCTCCTTCGCCAATTCCGTTCTGTATTCGTGACATGTCCTCCCCTGTATAAACTCCCGTAAAACGCCCTCGCCTCGTCCTCAGTCCTCCACCTGAGAATATCATAGTCGCTCGCCTCCGTCATGGCCGCGTCGCGATTCTCAGTCGTCGCCATCCGGTCCTCCAACACATGCACATTCACGCCTCGGTCCCTGAAACTCTTCCCCCAGGCTAGATCCTCGCCGATCGTCATGAATATAGTTATCCTCGAGGGATCGACCGGATGCGACAACAGATACGCAAGAGCCTCTGCATCGACGCCCGACGGGATCGGGCCTAAGACGAAACTGTGGCCTGCGCTGATCGCCGCATTGATCGGGGCGGTATAGTGGGTGTGAAAAAATTCGGCGTTTGGGCCGGTGTCAATTGGACCAGAAATGAAGGCGACTTTTGCTTGTGACATGGTGGTCAAGGACTCTGCAATTGGGCAGTCCGTAAGGATTCTAAGGATGAATGTGATGGTGCGGGGTGAGTCAGGCTTGAGGCATGAAACGGCTAGTCCATAGTTTAAGTTTCTTTGTCGCTAGTTGGCCAATGATAAATTAGTATGCGTAAAGGTTCGTCCGAACAGCTTCGGGCTCGGTTACAGGCCTGGCAGGCTGGCACCGATAGGAGGCTGATGTTCGAGTCCATCAATGCCTTTTTGAGAACACGCGACAAGATGCAGATCATTCTGGTTCTGTCGATATGCTCCAACACTTAGGATGTTGATAATATTATAGAATCTTAGACAGCAGATCGCTTGGCATCTGATACCCCTGTTGCTGCTCACTAGGATAATCGCAGCATGAAGCTATACAGACTCGCTTAGAGGAACTATTTATAACTGTCTACCTGTAGATCATTCCATCACAAAGCAGATCGCCACCCCCCTTTCTCCGCAAAGACCTCCCCTACAGCCTCGGCAACTTCTAGCAGACGCTGATCACTAAACCTGGATGTAACCAAGCTCACGCCTACCGGCATCCCATTCTCCCCCTGAAACCCAGGGACATTGATGACAGGCACATGCAGCGCAGTCCACATTCCATTGAACGCGGCACTGCCTGTACTCTCCTGTCCGAGCGGTGCTTCATCCGGAATACTCGGCGTGATGAGCGCTGCGTAGGTATTGGCAATCTCATCGATCTTGGGTCTCAGGGCAGCGATTCCGTCAAACGCAGCGAGTTCCTGTCTATGTGTGAGGCCGGTGCTGTTCTTCACGTGCTGGATGAGCGATTCGTGGATGAGTGTCTTGTCAGTTGCGTACTCTGACAGAAACGCAGTCCGGCCATCGCATGCCATAATAGTCGAGTGCCAGGCTGGCACTTTATCAAACTCAGCCGGAAGAGTCACTTCCTCTACAGTAGCCCCATGCTCTTCCAGAAGCGTCTTTGCTTTCTCCATAGCATTGACAGACCCCGGCCCAGCCTTTTCCCAAACAGGCCCCTTCACCATCCCAAATTTGGCTCCTTTGAGTTCAAACCTAGTTGGTGAAACATCATCCTTAATCCCCAGCACCCCAGAAAGCAACTTCAAATCCTGCACCCCGCGCGCAAAAATCCCCAATGTATCCAGCGTCAACGAATAAATCTTCTGCCCCTCGCGACTCACAGCGCCCCATGTCGGTTTCAGCGCGTAGACCCCATTGAAACTCCCCGGGCGGATCATACTCCCGCCCGTCTGCGTCCCGAGAGAAATCGGGACCTGGAAGTCTGCGACTGCGGCGCCGGAGCCGGACGACGAACCGCCTGGTGTGCGGGCTGGATCGTGAGGGTTCGTTGTTGCGGGGCCGACCGTCGTTGCGGCGAATTCGGTGGTTGTTGTTTTGCCTGTTCATTAATATACTATACTTTCTATACATTTGGACGGGAGTACCGAAGATTAAAGCCCCCGCGGCGCGGAGAATCGCAATCGAGGCTGCGTCGACAGGGACATTGCTGTTTTTGTATAGAGGGGAGTTATGCTCCGTTGGCATATCTATCTCGTCAGCCCGTCCTTGTTGGTTGGGAAGTGACATACCCTTTGTGTAAATGACATCTTTCACGCCAATTGGCACTCCATGCAATGGACCCCGTTTCTCAGGCGGAATGGCATCAAGTTTCCAGGCTTGGTCGAGAACCGCATCGCGATTGAGATAGACCCATGCGTGGACTGTCGCGTCGCGATCGTCGATTCGGCTGAGGAGGGAGCGCGCGTAGGATTCGACGGTTAATTCATTGGATTTAATTAGTTTCTGCGCTTGAGTCGCAGTGAGTCTATACGGTTCCATTGCTGCCTGTACTCAGTATATTGGATGTGTATCTGTATGAGGGATGTATCTGGATGCGGGGTGATTATTATATCGGAATATGTCCGTTATCATAGCCGAGAATAACAGGACTGTACTATTACTCTTATCAAGTCTTCCCCAAATCTTTCGGTCCCTCCGTTATCACATTAACCGTCCCCTCATCCCCATTGTCATCCCCATTCTCCATCCCCTCCAGAACCCCATCCTTGGCCATTCCCTCCCATCCAAACTTCCCCCCACCCGGCGAAACCCTAACCTTCCCACTACCAGCACCCAAAACAGCATAAACCACCCCCGCAACAACAAACGTCAATATCCAGCCCATCTTGAACATATTCTTCCCGGCGCTATTCACAGCTTGCGGCTGGTACTCGCCCACCAGGCCCGGCAGACCGAGCGCCACGCCAGCAACCCACGCAAACACGGCGTGGTAGTTGATCCCAGACCAGAACCAGTATACACTGCCTTTGGAGGCGATGTACAGCGACGGGACGTGGATGTTGCCGCGGCGGAGGATGTAATCGGTGATTAGAATCTATTCATTAGCCTGCATTCTGGAAAAGATAAGTAAACGGACGTACTGCACAAAGAGGCGCCATGAAGATATTATAACTCCCAAGGAAACTCAAAAACTCTGTCGCATTGGCGAGGAGTTTCCACGGGACGACACAGATCCCCAGAACAGCGCAGAGAACCTGTCCTCTTCGGATTGTCAAAAACCGGGGGAAAAGACCCGTCATATCGGCTCCGAAGGGGATCGAGTTGCTGCCGAAGTTTGTCCCGAATTGGCTGAACATGAAGCAGAATGCGACGAGCCAGACGGCTGTTCGCGATGCGGGCGTCCAGTAATGGTCGAGGATCGCGGAGAGGAGGTCCCAGATGTTCCCTACACAGCATTAGAGACATGCCAGGTTGTAGAATGGAAAGAAATACAGTATGCAACACCCCAAGCGCCCTGAATCGACGCGGTAGAAGCAAGCCCTAAAAAGAAGACGACAACCTTGGAGAAAAACACCGCTGCTCCCTGCGGCCAGCCCGCATCCCGCGGTCTCTTGCAGTAGCGCGCCAGATCAGGCTGGTTCACGATCATAGGCGACAGACTGCCCATGATGACATTGATGCCGTCCATAACAGCCCAGCCAAGATTCCCTGTTGACGAGGATTCACTGGCGAGGGAGATACTCTTTATCCCCGCGCCATGGGCCATGCACCATCCAAACAGCCCGAACGTGACAACAGGCATGATAAATCCTTTGATAGTAAACAGGAAGTGGATTTTTGTCGGGTGGACGAAACACTGCTGGTCAGCTCACCCATATTATCAGAGGGGGAGGGGACATACAAAAGGCAACTCAGCAAACCAAACAATAAAAAACGCCAGTAGCTGCTGGCTCGTCACGTCCGCAGATACAGGTAATGCATTCGCAAACTCGCTCCACTTGTACCCGAACATGCACCGGAACATGACGGACAGCATGTTCGCGCCGTAGTACGTCTGGATGCCGTACCAGATGATGCAAACGACCGCACGCAGGGCAATGAAGAAGTACGAGCCGTAGTGGCCGAATGCCGAGCGGGCGAGAATAGGACTGTTCATTAGCATGATAGATACAGATGGAAGATACGTACAAGCCAATGTGGTATACTGCGCCTGATCTGGCGAGGCCGGTGACTGCGATTGCGGCGATGAGGGAGCCGAGGATACATGAGATGAAGGCGTGTTTCCAGCTCTTCTACTGTCAGTTTTATACTTTTAACAAGAAGAGAACGTACCAGCCCCGTTGCGACGAGTGAAGCAGCAACATTCCAACCTGTTGCGCCAAACGCACCAGAGAACCAGAATAGAGGGAGATTGTACCAAGTCCACGTTCTCTCTTCAGGGTCTGTTGGCTGGAGGTCTTTATTCGTCCATCTTGCTTTGTCGCCGTCCTGGTCTTTAGACGCGTCCGTCTGGATAAACTCGAGGAATCGCCTTGCTGCCATTGTGCTGAGTAGTGTGGACAACAACTAAATCTGGGTTCCATCTCTTATACTCCTTTGGCTATTTATTGATTCTACTATCCGTGGAGATAAGCTATCAGTGCATGGCGCCATGGCCCTAGCACAATTCTTTGATAAGATGTCTATAGGTATTTGAATATGTTAATCGGACGTCCGATCTGATAAGCTGTTATACCTCCAATATACATTAAACAGCCTGTGCAAGAACGCCCTTCTTATACGGAAACTTGGCCCTAAACGCCTCTGCAATCTCCGTCCTCGTCGCAACCCACACTCCTTCTTTCTGACTGATATACTCGACAAACTCCTGCAATGCCTTGAACCGCCCCGGACGGCCAATAATTCTACAATGCAGTCCAATGGTCATCATCTTGGGCATTCCCTCCTCCCCCTCTTCATACAGCACATCGAACGCATTCTTCAAGTGCGTCAGGAATCCCTGCGGATCACGGAACCCAGAGCCCATGGTATGGAATTTAAAGTCGTTGCAGTCGTAGCTGTACGGGATCATAAGACACCCCTTCGCATCGGGCTTTTCCTTTTCATGCGCAAGGTCAATCCAGTACGGCACATCGTCCGCATACGTATCGCTCGCCCAGCGCAGATCTTCGCCGAGCTCTTCGTACACCTGTGGGACAAGTGTTCGTGAATGCGGGCTTGGTCGTCCATAGTACCATCCCTTCGGGGCATACCCGGTAAGCGCTTTCAACGAGGTGATGGCTTTGCGGATATACTCCTTTTCCTTCTCGATGCTGAAGTCGTGGTAATTGAGCCAGCGGTACGCACTACACAGTTAGCCTCCCCACCCTCTATTCTGCACAGGCTACGTACTGCGACGCAACATCATGCCCCTCCTGCACACACCGCACCGCAACATCCGGATTCCGCTCGAGCGCCTGCGCCACCGCATACAGGGTAACCTTCATCCCATGCCTCTGGAACAGCCTGAAGAGGCGCCACCACCCCGCGCGCGAGCCGTACTCGTACTCCGACTCGGCGTTGTAGCTCCGCTCGTTAATGCACGCGGGGTTCATGGAGTTTTCGCGCAGGTTTGTTTCCGAGACGCCGTCGCCGTCGAGGACGGAGCGTTCGCCGCCCTGGGTTGTTAGTTAGTCTTCAAACAAAATGTCCATGGGAGGAGAGTACCTCTTCGTAGTTGATGACGAACGAGACTGCAATTTTTGCGTTGTTCGGCCACTGCGGATGGAGCCCTGCTTCTCCGTATCCTTTGAAGTCGCGGGCGTAGCCGTATTCTGGGTGGGGGGTGTATGCTTCGGGCATTTTTTGCAGTCTCAATAGATGGAGAATATTTGAGTTTGTGCAGTATGTGGTACAATAGGTGGTAGAATGATCGTCAGTATAAATAATGTTATCTCTTATCAAGATGGAGCTACTCCATATAGTCCGTACTTACTATAGATTATAGAGTACTCCAATATCGACTCCAACGCTGATCCGCCGGATGTCCGACGAGATTAGATATGGTGATAACAGTTTATGTTGTGGAAGTTGATAGCGAGCTTGGGTACGGATACTCGTACGAATGGTGATATCTAGTTCGGACTGTATACACGGACTAAGTAGATAACACTATTTCCGTGAAGGTATTTTTAAAGGTCCAAAGGTCCATACCAATGTCCAAACAACTAGTCAATAAGATTCTTTACATCCTGTCATTATTTATCCCCAGCATACTATATGGGCACGCCATGAACCCTAAGCACTGGCGTAGGTGGAAGCGAAAAGGACCATGTAGGTTGATTGTCTCGCGCTTTACCATCCTTATCATCGTCTACCCTGTAGAGCACAACATTGGATTGCACACTAGCATCCAGGTTCACCTCCATCAAGTGTTGAATGAGCAGCGCGACCTCATAATAGCAAGCAAACCATAGCCCAAAGTAGGCAGTAGCTTTGGTAACATCACAAGGAATTGGAAGACCTTTCCTGCTCCTTGGAAACGCCCAATGGACGTGAAACCTGTAATCACTAAATCAGTTCAATAAGTAGGGCTGCTACAGGCTGGAACGGTCGTGATTGGTTGAAATTGAAAGACTTCATTGACGCTCAGGTACGTCGTCAGGTGATCTCCATCTCAACTGCCACTTCATCTTCATTCCATCAAGAAGGGATCTATGTCAGAATCTACATCGAATCATCCGTTAGGAGATCAAGAAATTGCGGTTTTATTTTTTGAGATGTCATAGTTCTATGCAGTTGAACACCCCAGCTGCATGTCCTGCCTCTGAATTGCTCAGATGGCGATAATCGAGTCAGCACTAGAGCTCATTGCAGCAGCAGATCTCTCGCCAACTGAGCATCTGCTGCTGAAGTACTTTGTCGAAGCTGCTGTTGACCCGAACAGCGCAGCGGAGTATGTTGTGGCCACAGTTCAAGCTTCTGACCAGAACGCCGAACAATCGCTTCGTCAGATCAAAGATGAATTCCGCAAGCTGGCATCTCGAAGTATGGATTGAATCTGTTTATGATTGGAACTAACAATCTAGTTACCTTTTGTGACCCTATGCCCCGTCACCTCCAAGATATGGCCTTCAAAAGAGATGGCCGGGACTTTGTAATGAGTTATTATCCAAGCCACGTACCAGGATCACAATCAGAGCCTGCGTATATTATCCCACCATCGATGATGCAAGGTCTTGAGTTTGTTGAGCAGGTGAGATTGGCTTGTCGCTTTACAACTTCTAACATACCCAGGGCTCTTTGATGGCGTTACTCGAGGCTTTCCTATCCCATGATAGTGTGTCCCAACTGTCGGAACTGCTTTCAGACTCAGAGAGAACAAATCAGCTCTTAAATGTTCTGCTTCTACCCCCAACTGTACACGACGCCTTTCGCCATGGACATGTTGATATCAGGACCCGCGCTGAGATGGCTGGGCGATCGCTGCCTGGTAAGGATGTGCCGGGGAAATGTGTGGTATGTTACTATACTGTCACTTAATTAAACTGACACTCTTAGTATGGGGTGCGCCGACTGTACCCAGAAGAGCCGGACGGCCTCTACCTTGGAGACGGCACGCCTATCAACCGGATAATTCAATACTTTCAGCTCTCAACTCCAGACACGGAAACGCTGCCTTTGCCGAGCAATTTCCTACTCAATATCCACTTTCGATTTGCGACTGCGCTGCATCTGTTCTCTATCGAGGACAAGGCTTCCCGAGGGTGGCCGTCACCATTGATAGGTAAGACTACCGGGTTAAACAAGAAAATACTGACGGCCCAGGACTTTCGATACCGACAGCTGTCAGATCCTGCTTTCGCTGGGTTTGGCTATGTTTACCTGAAAGACTGCGGGTTCCATGCTATATGCTCCTAAACAGAATTGGACGGTGGCCCTATCCACTCGAAGCACACGTCTGGGCCCAGCGTTTGCCCTTTGGCCTTTACATGAAGCAATGTAATAGAGCGCCAGAAAACGAACCAAACGTCCTGAGGCTCATTGAGAAGCATACCAACATTCCCGCACCACGCTTAGTTGACACATTCAAGATGAATGGCGTAACAAATATCATCATGACAAGACTGCCTGGTGTACCAGTTGACGAGGTCTACCATTTAATGTCGTATCCTGAGCGGGAACAGTTTGCCAAAGACCTCATGGCCTGCGTTCAGCAGCTTCGAAAACTCCCTAACAAGACGCCATACACAATCTGCAACTCGCTCGGAGGCCCGATCACCGACCATCGCCTGCCTGATAGAACAGCAGGGCCATTTAACACTGAAGCTGACTTTAACAATTGCCTCGCAAGTGACCTAGATTGCTCCCTTGCTCGCATAGTTGAGGTCAAAAGCCTATCTGTCCGCGAGCACAAGCACTTCCCCTTCACGCACTCTGATCTCCATCCGACGAACCTCCTTGTTGAGCGTGGCCGGCTGAGTGGAATCGTGGACTGGGAATCAGCCGGCTTCAAGCCCGAGTATTGGGAGTTTACAAAGTGCTTCTATGGCATTGGTGCCAAGTCTGATATTAATGATCTTTACTGGCAGACGTTTGGACGGGAGTATGAAAGTGAGCTTGAAGTTGAGAAGCAGCTGTGGTATTTGACGCCATTTTAATAGATTATGATTATTACCTTCATTGAACGATCTCACCCCGAAGACTCTTCCCATACTCCCTCGTCTCTTTGTCCCAGCTCCTCCTATAAAACGGCCACACCAAACTCGCCACTACCCCAAGCACCCACTGCTTCACCGGACTATCCCTCGGACTCGGGCCTCGCATATTATTCACCAAAAGCTCCGTATCCCCATCCGAGGTAATCAAAAACCTCCCCTCCTGCAACCCCTTAATCGTAAGCTCCGCCACCCTCGCAGCAGGAATCCCACCCTTATCCTCCTCCGTCCCCTCCAACTTCTTCGTCAGCGCCGGCTTGCGCACCTGCTCAGCCGAGAACCCCTCGCTGTAGAACGTCCCAGGAAACGAACAATGGACTCTAATCTCCTGCTGCGACGCATAAAGGAGGGCTTCTGCGCGGAGCGTATCCGCCAGACCACGCGTAGCCGCCTTGGCGGGCGTATACGCCGCGTAGCCCGGAATCCCAAGGAGAGCCGCCGTGGACGCCGTGAAAATAATATGCCTAGGCACAGCCGAAACCGGCTCCTTGACCCACCGCCGAAAAAGCGCATTTGCGATGAACGCCTGCGAGTAGAAATTCCGCGTCATGGACGCCTGGATCTGCGAGGGTGTTATATCAGCGAAGAAGCCGATTTCGTCTGCTGCGCCGCCGGAGACGCAGAAGAGGATTGCGGGGGCGGTTTCGAGGGATGAGATGTAGGATTCTACATCGTTGGCGCTGGTTAGGTCTAGTGCTGTTGCTGTGATGGTTTGGGATGGGGATTTGGTGTGTTTGAGGAGTTCTTGTCGTGTCTCTTCTAGTGGGCCTGGGGATCTCGCGAGGATTGTGATGTTTGCGCCTGGGTGGTTAGATATTTTCCAAATCTGGATAATAAAGCGTACCTTGTGCCGTCAACTGGAGGGCAATCTCACGGCCGAGACCTTTTGAGCCCCCGGCTATAATCACGGACTTATGCTTTTAGTACTTCTCGATAAATAATGAGTGCCTTACCTGGCCCTCGACATTGAAATGCTTTGTTCCACCCATTTTGCGAGACAAGTAGGATGTTCTCACAAGCAATACAAGCAACTATGCCTATGTTTTTCTTGGAAATTCCAGCTTTATAGGGGCCGTGTCACGAACGTCAGCTGCGGCTGAGAAACGGCGCCAACGGTCCTATTTATATGTAGGTCATGTGACCGGGATAAGCAAATAAACTGAAAGGCCAATCATGTATCGCATAGCAGCCCCGCTGGCAGAGCTCTTAAGCCCGGGGGTTGACTCGTATAGCCCTATATTGTAAAGGTTTGAGAAGACTCTGGATACAATAATAGACCAGGAAAGAATGTACCCAAGCAGAACTGTGTATTCCAAGGGTATAATCGACCTAGGACTGATTGTATTACATCGGCAGTGTCGACGAAGCTTAGGTCCAGCCCAGCCCTAACTCATCGACGCTTGGTCGAGAACCGGCTGATCTGGTATCATTGGCTAAGATATCGGGATTCAAGATATACTGGCCTGAGGTTTACGCAATACTTGCTCCAACATGTTCCATTAACGACGCAAAGCATTTCAGCTCTTCAAACCTCTGGGCTACTCGATATATTCAACTACCCAGGTTTCAGGCTTGCCGACAACTTTTGCATCTCAGGCCATCATTCATTCTTCTTGCAGAACATTTGATGCTATCAAGACGCCGCTGTTCCAAAGTCCGTGTGCCTCCAGACGTGGTAAATTTTACAGTAATCCTGCCTAATCGAACAGGTTTGCTGGAATGAAATTGGCCCTTACTTTCTATAGGAATGCAAGCCATAATTGGATTACCTCATCACCTTGAGTTCGTTGACTGTGTACAGTATGTAAGAGGGCACTGTTGTATAGGTAATGTGTAACCTCGGCTCTAGATCACATCAGCAGTGGGTCTCGGGGTTATGGGTCGTTCCTGAATCCGGAGTATTTAAGCAATACGGAGTACCCCTCATTTAACCCCTCATCAACAAGTCAACAAGTCAACAGTCAACATGCCTCCCCGCCCGCCCCTCGACCCCGAGCTTGCTGCCGCTCAGGACGGCTTCTCAAAAGAGCCTGGCTTGAACCCGCCCGAGAAACTCGAAAAACGTCGCAAAGCCGCAGCTCTAAGCTGGGAAGCCATCAGCAAAGGAAACCAAGATGCGATTTCGCATGAAGAGGTCGATATTCCCGGGCCGGCGGGCACGCTCCGAGCTTCAATCCTGAGATCTAAAAAGAATCCGAAACCAGCCGACCAAACAATTGGAATCGTGCACTTCCACGGCGGGGGATTCTGTACATCGGATCGATTCCACGGTTTGAATACTCTATTCGGGATCATCGAGAGTCTTGGTGCAGTTGTTATCGGCGCGGAATATAGACTCACCCCTGAACACCCCCAGCCTGCACCAGTGGAAGACTCCTACGCTGCATTCCTCTGGGCGTATGCCAATGCATCGAAGATCGGCTTCAATCCCAACAAACTAGTAACAACCGGAGGCTCCGCAGGCGGGAACCTCACAGCCGCAGTCTCATACCTAGCACGAGACCGCGCCGGGCCGAAGATCCTCGGCCAGCTCCTGCTGTATCCCTGGCTCTCCGACGCAACAACCTCCACATCCCTAGAGCAGTTCGGGGATGTGCGTCCGTGGACGAAAGAAGACAACGCAGACGCATTGGACTTCGCACTCGGCAAGAACCGCGAACACGCTAGTATCTACACACTCCCTGCGACGGAAAAGAACCTGGCAGGGCTCCCGCCGACGTACCTTGACGTTGGGGAAGCGGATGTCTTTAGGGACCAGGACATCGACTACGCGAATGCGCTGTGGAAGGCTGGGGTGCAGACGGAACTACATGTTTGGCCTGGGGCATGGCATGCGTTTGATACGTTTGCGCCGGAGGCTGAGATTAGCAAGCGGGCGATGAAGGCGAGGTTGGAGTGGTTGCAGAGGTTGGTTAAGGATGCGTAGTGGATACATCGTTTTTACTAGGTAGATTTAGAGCGATAGAGGTGGGGGTATATAGACAGAATATTTAGAGGAACTGTGCAACGAATCAGTGTGGATGGTCTGCCACTTCCAATGGCAATTGCCTTTACTACTGTATGTCATTTGCTGCATTATACGATGAGTAGCGATCAAGAAACATGCGTGCCAAGGCTCTATGAAATTTGATAGGCGTCAGGCACTAGATACACCGTGGATGCGCAGAGGGTGTTCAAGTGTAGTCTAGAGGAATAGGAGCACGCTTGCAAGTCTTCATATGCTGTCTCCCGACCTAGTTTAGCTAGAGATGCAGCATATTTCAGTGAATCTCTGCTCCACCTCGGCAATCAGATCCATTGCCGCTGCTATATTTATGCAGTGGATATCTAGCGTTATATTTCCATCACTTGACTGTTTGTCAGCTCGTCCGAATTCAGTTATCACTATTACTGCTGAAATCTGGCTAACTATAGTGTTTCTGGAGCAAGCTCTACTCAGAAAGTCGAGCTGGAAGTTAATAGATAACTCTCTCCATTGATAAATTAAAGTCTGATGAGAAGCATACTATGACACGTGACCAGTTGACGAGCTTCCCGAAAAGGAAATTACAAGGGCGTGGTATGACACGTGACTTTGTCATCATCTGGGGGCGGAACCGCACGAGAACTTGACTCCAACAACTATCTTGAACAATTCCAGTCTCCGTTCCCTAAAGACGCTTTCCAGCTGTGGAATGGCACTTGAGACGCCTGATATTTTCTCTCACGGATTCTCAACTGAAGATGTCTTTGGGCCGCCCCTGCAACCGGTGGAGGCCGATCATGTCCCCACAGACTCGATCTTGGATGAATCTCTATTCCTAAACATGAACAGCCCTTCCTTGGTTCCATCTCAAGGTGACTCAAATCTACTTCATGGCCCGCAGCAAACCAACTCAGGGACATCAGGGCGTGGCAAGACCAGGACAGCCGCAGCCAATGTCCTCAAACGTTGGTTCAACAACCATCGAGACAACCCATATCCAACCAAAGGCGACAAAATGTCTCTGGCGGATCAGTCGGGCTTATCAGTAGCACAAGTCACTACATGGTTTTCGAACACCCGCCGGCGACGAAAAGCCGGATTCGGGCACGGACCGAGTCTCCCAGCCCAGCCCATAGATATCAACCGGTCATTAGAAGCATCTGCGCTCATGAGTCCTATGGAACGTTGGAGGAACTCACCTCCTGAAGCCGAGGCGGCGTCCTTTGATGCCATCATGGGTGCTGTGATGAATAGCGACGAATGGCAGCCTGAGCCAAAAGCATCTTACCACTCCACCCCAAGCGATTCCAGGTCAATAATCTCGTCCAATGCATCCGACTCTGCTCTATCGTCGGCTTCATCTGCTCAGAGCTTTGGCTCTCACAGCTCCAACGGATCCTTCACCCGATTCTACGCCGTGGCTCCGCAAAGACGCCGACGACGAAAGCGGACGGCGGCATTCTCCAAGGCCAAAAAGCCTGTACAGGAACCAAGGCCCTTTCAGTGTACTTTCTGCACAGACACCTTTCGGACAAAATATGACTGGACTCGCCATGAGAAGACGCTGCATCTGTCGCTCGAGAGCTGGACGTGTTGTCCTAACGGACCAACTTATTTCAGTGACGTGGAAAGATGCGTCTTTTGTAATATTCCGACTCCCTCCAATGATCATATTGAATATCATAATTACAGCAATTGCCAGGATAAACCGCAAGTGCTTCGGAAATTCTACCGCAAAGACCACCTTGTCCAGCATCTGCGTCTAGTTCATGGCATCCACCAGTTGCTTGATGGAATGAACAGCTGGAAGTCGCAAGTCGACTCTATCAACTCTCGCTGCGGCTTGTGCAATCAGACATTCCACTCATGGTCTGTGCGGAACGAGCACATTGCTCAACACTTTCGAGAGGGTGCGCTAATGAAGAATTGGAAAGGAACTCGAGGGCTTGATCCCTCTGTTGCCGCAGCTGTTGAAAACGCAATGCCGCCATACTTGATCGGACTTGAAGCAACAACGCCGGATCCGTACAGCGCTTCTCGAATGTCTGATACCCATATGATCGTCAGAGATACTACAACACGTGTCGCTCAACCACCAGGGTACGTTCCGTCGCCCTTTGACTGTTTCAGCATTCTGCTCGGTGATTTTGTTCGGAAAGCTCAAAGCGCCGGTAATGCCATCACCGACAGCATGATACAGGCTACAGCCCGTCTCATCTTGTTTTGCGACGAAGACCCGTGGAATCAAACTCCGGCCGACAATCCTGAATGGCTCAACCTGTTCAAAAAGGCGATGGGACTTGATTACACAGATGAGCCTTGTTTACTTGATACGGATCTCTTTCCGTCTTTTGATCACAGCTCTTGGACTCCATGGACCTTGGGTGATGGTCCTGGCGCTGGAGCGACTATACTAGACTCTGAGCAAGCGGACTTTACTACCCTGGAGCAACTTGATACAGCCGGTGCATCTCTACCGCCGTCTCTGCTAGATGTCAACATGGCCAAGCTCAGGCAATACCATAACGAGATGTTTCCTACAGATTTACCGACAGAGGCGGACCCTAGCGAAACGTATCTCAATGGGTCTTCCTCGTGCTTCATGCCGCCTGTCATCGGACAGGGCCCGGAGCCATCCTGATAGCTGTGCCATAACCTTTCCCTCCACATGATATATCGTCAGTGGCACCTTGCGCTGTGTATCAATTCATGGCCTCCACTGCCAAATATTCCTGTATTCATGGCTGCTAAATCACAGCATCGGAACCATTCCGGCAATCCTGCCGGGCAAAGGATTGGACGGCCTACCGCGGTTGTCTTCCTTGGACATTTCTCCAAAGCAGAGTTTGAGCCAACATGCTCTTGCATTCAGGGGTGAAATCCTTCTCATGCTCGCCAATCACAAGGCAGAATCACGGCCTGGATCATGGGGGCACATTTTGTGGGACAGCGCGTCCGTTCTTTGTTCCCGAAAACAAGGCCGCTGTCGAAAGCGATATGTAGCTGAAACTCAAATGGGATACTCACCGAGCCAGAAATGCCACTTCATTCCTTAGTGCTTCCCTGATATGCCCCAAAAGCTGCTTGAGATAAATCTGGATGGCATGGGCCGTGCAAGGAACACGAATGATAGTCTCGAGACCTAATGGCGCCAGTATAAAGCAACATATCCTGCAGCCCTTGAATCAAATATCATGTTAGTTGCCTTATCTGTGGTCATGATACATATTCGCTCAAAAGGCTTCGTTCCTGAATAGCTCAGGTAACATGTCACTAGATTAGTCCCTGGGTGGGGACCATGCAAGGGTTCAAAGTCAAGAACCGGGTCTGATGACGGCTCGATTGATTGCAGAGAACTAAACGAATGAGGCATCAACCTTGAGGAGCTTGAAATAGACGAAGCCATAGTGGTGATTGTGATAACCCAGGGAATTTCAATGTTAAAACATTATTACAGCTGTTGGTGTTTGTTTTTCTTTATCCATTCTTTGCGTGTTAGACTGCGTCGCTGCGCCAATGGGTACCCAAAGCCTGTTTGGACCAAAAAGCCCATGAGAACCGGGATGCAACTATGAGAGCAAAGGGGATATTAAAAGGGTGTACTTTGGGTATGTATCTAGATGAGAGATACAGGCTATCTGGTAGAATTCAATAAATGCTCATTATGACTCTTTCAATACCCAATACTCATTCCCTAGGCATACCCCCAATTCGACGTATTGTACCGTTCTACCTTGATCAGCATCAATTCATACTTCAGAAACCAAGACAACATACCAAGCCGGCTGGCATAACTGCTAGGACTCTCCTCTCCCATGAACTGATAACTAGCGTTCTGATAGACATGGTAGAAGCTCGTCATCCAGTGCCCGTCCTTATCTTCAAATACCTTGACTGTCAGATGCATATTCAGGTCGGACGAGGTATGCCAGTCGTTCCAGATCCAAACTTCCTATTCTGCATCAGTAGTCTGATCTTGTCATGGGGGGGGAAATGGTAACACACCTTTGTGGCATCATGTCCATTATATATATACTCTATGGTAGTCCTCGCGAACGCAGCGCGGACTATTCTCTCGGCCTCAGCGGCGTCGCGGAAACCAACGTCTTCTTGGAAATAGATGGGCATTTTTGCAGTGCTCTCTTTTTTTGAACTGGCAGGGAGGGAGAATCCAGAATTCAGAGATTCAGCTGGCGATGGCGGGGTATTTATGCCACGGCAGGTCTAGCCAGGGAGTTCTCAGCCTTTGGCGTCGGCAGTATAGGCTTGATTTGGATACAGGATGGCTAGCTGCTCTGGGCATAGCGCTATAGTATAATAGCTCGAAAAGAAAGGGCTTAGTGGATGTGTTATTATATTATTCTCGGTTGTCTCTTAGACATGGCCATAGGTCGGATAATGGACATGGACGGCTTAGGGTTGTGGAGGTTCTGGTCCTGCATCAAGCTTAAGGCCGCATCGTTAGTACAATTTAAATGTAGATAAACTCTAGGCTCCAGAAAAGCTTATTGAGGCAGATAATAAAAGCTCATGTAATTATTCTGTATAATCTTCACCTGGTGGTCTCCACCCACTATGGGTCCCGCCAGCCCTACGGAGTCACAGACAGCAAATTTTCATCGCGTACGTACAAAATACCCACAACCAATCCGATATGGTGTAATGGTCAACATCGGCGTCTCTCACACGCCAGCTCGGGGTTCGATTCCCCGTGTCGGAATTTCTTTTTGAATTTGTTTTTGATGGTGTAAATTTAGCAGGTACAAAGAAAACGTATTTGGTTCGGATGATATGCAAGCTTAAATCCACGTGGGCTTAGGTAAGATTGTGCAGCACAGTTGGAGTAAGTCACGTGAATGTCTTGCCCAGGATCCGGTATTGGATC
The DNA here is from genome assembly GCA_037042525.1 of Aspergillus sp. P7301S-1. Lineage (NCBI taxonomy): Eukaryota > Fungi > Ascomycota > Eurotiomycetes > Eurotiales > Aspergillaceae > Aspergillus > Aspergillus sp. P7301S-1. The sequence continues at coordinate 6,293 of JAXQKN010000171.1, read as the reverse complement.
GTAGTGGTACCTCTACATAGACTAGCAAGAGTTAGTGACATCCGGAATTGCATTATCAGTATACTAGGTAAAGACCCTCTAATAAGCATAAACCCAGGTAACCTTCTTATCCCCCGTCTTATCGCTCCTTTCCTGCTCAGCCCTATACTCCTCAACCCCCCACGTCCGTAGTATAGCCCTCCTCCGTCTATTCTCCCACATATACAACCCTCTCAAGGAAAGAAAGCCGCCCATTCCCACTGCAATCAGAATCATCGTCACAACAAGCGGATACTTGTAGCTCGGAGCATACTCCTCTTTGAACAACTGCCCGGCAATCACACCAGCGAGATTACTCCACCCATTCAAACCAAGAATAATAGACCTGCAAGCCTTGTTCGGAGTATTCGAGGCAAGCCATACTGCAATAAGTGGACCGCCAACAAACACACCAGCTAGACAAACGTGCGCGAAGCCATAGCGCAGTTTCTCGCTGTGTGATGTCGCCATCACAACGCATCCTATCAAACCAAGTGCCATCCCGAAGACAGTATGCAGCGAGCGCTCTTTGAGTTTATCAGAGGAGTAGACAATAATTATCAGGCCTGCTGTGCCGACCACGAATGGGGGGACGGCCATGAGTGTTGCCTTGATGCCCTCGTAGCCCATTCCTTCGACAATGAGTGGTAAAAAAGTGGTGAATGCAGTGACGGGCAAGACGGAGAGGATGTTGAAGACAATAATGAGCAGTTTCTTCCAGTCTTTCAGGACGGTCGTGACATCGCGGAGGGCGATTCTTGACTCTGATTCCGAGGCGTCCCCTGCGTGGATGTCGTCTACCTCCATGCGTTTTCTGGCGTGGGCTTTTTCTTCGGAGGTGAAAAACCATGCTGTTCCGGGGGAGATGGGTAGGACGAAAAGCCCGACGATGGCAAGGAAGACAGTCAATGTCCCTTCAAAGAGGAAAACCGTCTGCCATCCGCGGAGCACACTCGATTCCAGATGCAGCAGTCCATATGCAAGAACACCCGCGAATGCACCAGCAACGGAATACATGCCCGAAAACAAACCCATTCTGAACCCGAGACTGAACTTGGGGTAGAACAACGACATGTAGTAGTAGCATATCGGCGTGAATCCTGCCTCGCCTACACCGAGTAAAAGACGAACAGCGAGGAATGTCCCGCTGCTGCGGACGCCAATGTGCGCAATACAGATACTCCCCCAGACGAGCATGAGTGTGCAGATCCAGTATTTGGGGCCGACGTAGCGGCCGATCATGGCGGAGATGGGTTGTAGGGGGACATATGTTGCCGAGAACTACAACTTAGTCTGCGGTCTGGTAAAGCGATGGGGAGGACATACCAGAGAAAGAGAATTGGAGATATCATTCGGTTTGAGATTCGCATCTTCAATGAATGTGCTCGTCGCGACGAATCCGACATTCGTCTTGTCAATGCCGAGCAACTATCTTTATCAGCATCGTCATTAACCATGGCAGTAACTTACAATAAACCCAACAGCTAGAATCACCAGCAGTGTGAAATCCAACTTCAGATTCACCCGTCTGTCCAACGCCTTTTCTTCATCTGTAACCGGCTCGTAGTGCGAGACTTCGGTCGCGCCGACGACAGTCTTTGCCTCCTCCACTTCTGTAGCAGAAGGCTTCTCATGTGTGATTTTGTCCATGGCTCTGAACGGACTGAATTCTCGATTGTCAAGATGGGACTGCGTTGACAGTTAAATGAAGGATCGGCGTGTCCCCACACTCCACTAGATTACTTCGTATACAAACTAAGTCTGGGGTAGAATGCGGGGCCAAGAGCAGTGGGGACATAAATGGAGACACTCCCCCAGTCTTCTCCAACTCCTATCTTTGCTGCGATGGCTCGGCACCGGAAGAAGCTCGACTTGGGGTGCGAGTTCTGCCCTAGGAGGTATACCAAGAGGGAGCATTTGCAGGTATTCAAATATCTCCCTTTTAACATGGCAATGCTGATTATGTAGAGACATGAACGGACTCGTATGGATCTCACACTAAGATGAGAATGTACTAATTGATAGACACCGGCTCGAAACCGTACCCCTGCGCTGTCTGCGGGAGATGTTTCTCGCGACAGGATGTGCTGAATCGGCATGTACGCGTGCACGAGACAGAATCGAATAAACAGGGGGATATTGAAACGACACCGCAGAGCTGGCCTTCAATGCCGGAGCACGATGCCGTCCTTCCAGGTACAGGCCTATTATACGAGACGCCAATCGACGAAACAAGGCCTATATCAAACGATCTAGCATCTGGTCTGCTATGGCCCGACTCCGAGGAGCTCCTGCAGAACATAATGGCTATTGATCCGACAATCTGGCAGCAGCCGCTTCTGCTTGCGCCGTCGACGTCGATGCTGGATACACAGCTGCCAGTTTACCAGGTCTCGCCTGGGAGTACGATTGCGGATGATGGACGGCAGGCGATTCAGTCGCTGAGTAGTTTGATTAGTGATACCGTTCGACACCTACCAGACATATTATGACTGTGCTAATCGTGCAGTTCTCAACAGTCACAGCCCCGGCGAGTTTAACAGGCCTGACATCTAGGTTTCTGGACGGCAGTCTGCATATGTTTTTTGAGAATATCGCTCCCATGTTTCCCATCTTCCATCGGCCGACGTTTGTATTTCGGGACTGTGCGCCGCCGCTACTCCTGAATGCTATTGCATTAGGAGCGTTGTTTCTGGGGAGCGGGGATGCTATTCAGAAGGTATTTCCCTCTGTCACTCGTTGCAGTGTTAACATCTCGGCAGGCCGACGTCCTCTGGCGACTCGCTCATACGGCTGTTGCGACGTCCTGGCACACGATGATTACCAGACGACGACCGTATGATTCCTGCACGGGGGTTGAGCTGGTCCAGACTGTTCTTCTGAGCCAGATCTACGCTGCATTGTCAAAGGTGTGCCACTTGAAACCTTTAAACTCTGCCTCTAACGTTATAAGAACCGCACATTTCGCACAACCAGCCAAGTGTTCCACGGCTTAGGAATCCACTGGGCAAGCCACTGCGGGATGTACGACAGCGCAGAGCCAGTCCCCCTCCCAGCAACAGACAACCCGTCAACAAAGCAAGACTCGTGGCGCCGGTGGATCGCGCAGGAAACAATGCTCCGGACACTCCTGGGCCTGTACATCGTCGACGGGGTAGTCTCGCAATTCAGCGGGAACCCTACCTTTGCTCGCCACACGGCCAACCCTCTACCCGTACCAAGCTCCGATAGCGCATTCGCTGCAATGTCCCCTGACGAATGGATCCTCCAGATGCAACAGCATCCAAGCACCCAGACCCGCTTCTGCGACGTCTACCATTCTCTCTTCCACCCCGACAGTCCCCCAGGATACGACGTCTCGCTGTTCCACCATAAAGTCGTCCTCGAAGGAATCCGGTGTCTTGTCTCGGAAACAAACAGGACGAGTCCACCTCCCGTGGGAATGCCCTCGAAGCGAGATCTGCTTCTTGCTCTCCGACGACTGCGTCAGCATATCCTGTCCAGCTGCACCCTCAGTCCCACAGATCGCCTGACTGCACTCCTCCAATGGCACTCCATCTGCCTCGACACAGCGGTAAGCACCGCCCGAGGAACACGACGCCTCTGCTACCTGCACGGAATCGCACAGGGTATATTCGGGGGCAGCGAGCGTGCAGAAAGCGGGATAAACCCGAGCGGATGGGCGCAGAGTACAGCTGGTCGAGCAACGCTGCTCCACGCAATAAATATGCAGGCTATTGCGGCGCAACTGCCCCTGGGCCTTGCGTACGATGTGAATATCCCCGGCGCGGTGTTTGCTGCTGCGGGGACGTACACGTCGTTTATATTAGCTGGGGTGTCGAAGATTGTTTTTCCTGCTGTGGTGGATTGGGATACAGCCTTGATGGCTTTGCAGATGGATGAAGAGGCAGCTGGAGAGGGTGAGGTTCAGGGAACACTGGACTTTGTAGCAGGGAGGTTCGATGCAGCTGGTTTACCACGGGAGAAGTATGTTGTTCGGGACCTGTCGTATGATTTGACTGCGTTGCGGACGCTGCTGAGGGGGCTTTCTTTGCAGTGGGGGGTTGCGGTGGAGATGGAGGAGGTTGTCAGTGCGTATATTGAACGGTGTGAGCTGTAATTGTAATTGACCTGCTATATACACTTTGATAGCTCTATTGTCATGTGTCCCCACTGAACGGTTAGGGCTTCTCCACTGTGTCCCCATCACCTTACTCCCCACCCCTCCTACTCATATCTACGTCGCAAATGACGCGTCTTATAAAGCAGCTAGGATATGACCGCTTGCCGCCGATCATACAGCCAAGATGTCGACAACGGAAACCACAGAAACCACAGAAACCAACGACTTCACTCTTGTCTCTGACAACAACCCCTCCAAAATCTACACCCAGTTCGCAGACCTCCGCGCCAGATGTCCAGTCGCACATACAACCGAAAACGGGGGCTTCTACCTTCTCACCAAATACGAGGACGTAAAAGCCGCAGCATCAGATACAGAGACATTCATCTCGTCAGTCAAAGCAGTCATCCCCAGTGACCCGCGCGGGATCCGACGACCTCCTCTAAACACCGACCCGCCAGCACATACGCCCTACCGCACAGCGCTGGACCGCACGCTGCGTCCGAAGCGGATTAAACGGATTGAACCGGTCCTAGAACAACACGCAGAGCGCGAATTCGCACACCTTGTCCGGAACAGAGGCGGCGATATCTGCGGGGACTTTGCAGCCATTTTCGCAGCGTGGGTTGAAACGACGTGGTTAAATCTAGAGGATGAGACGGCGCCAGTACTTGCCGGGACGGCGGCAGCGTGGGTGAATGCGTGGCGGAGACAGGATGCAAAAGAGACGTCGGCGCAGTCGGAGAAGTTGTACGTTATTGCGAGGAAACTGTTTGCTGATCGGAGGAGTTCACCGAGGGATCCGGAGCAGGACCCGGCGTCGTCGTTGTTGGAGGAGAGGGATTCAAATGGACAGCCATTGAAGGATGAACTTCTTATGTGCGTTACTTACACTCTTTGATGGCTTGCTAATGATGTAGTGGTGCACTTCGCCAGTCTCTTGTTGTCGGAATGGTGGCGCCGCCTTTACTTTTCGGCGCGATGTGCAATCACCTCTCTGAGAACAAAACACTACAAGCAGAACTGCGGTCCAACCCAGCCCTAATCCCAGCTGCAGTCGAAGAGTTTGTCCGGCTGTACGTCCCATACCGTGGCTTCTGCCGGACACCCTCCCGAGACATCGAACTGCACGGGAGACCAATCGCAGCAAAAACACCAATCACAATGACCTACGCCGCTGCAAATCGTGATCCAGATGTCTTTACTGATCCAGATGAGTTTATTCTCAACCGGCCGAATATTACCTCTCATCTCGGGTTCGGTCGTGGCCGGCATCGGTGTGCGGGTATGCCGCTGGCTCGGATGTAAGTAGCCATCTTGTTCCATGAGACTGTACTAAAAGTGGTTATAGGGCACTTCAAATCGGTTTAAAGGTGATTCTCCGCGAGACGGCGGACTTTGAGGTCAATGGACCGCTACAGTATGCTGGGATGCCGGAGATGGGCATCACTAGTTGTCCGTTGCGTATTGTGCCGGCTGAACCTGAGAATGCATAAGAGTGTAATATAGAACATACCACATTTATATCACTGCATACTCTGAATTCCAACTCAATTTGGGACTATCAGGTAAAGCGTGCTATATATGCTATTCCCAAAAAGGCTAGTCACATCTAATATAACCATATTCTATTTCAACTTCACACTTATCCTGTCTTTATATCTGCCATGAGCGCTAAGAAATTCATCACCGACGTCGAAAGTGGCGTCGTGCCTGTCGACAGCCATGAGAAGCTGTTACGGATCGCATACATCCACATGGACGACGTGCTGTGGTGCGGCACTGGCGTGTTTGATGTCGTCGAGAAGCTGCACGCGCATGGATGGTCCTTTGGCGAGGGCGAGCTGAGATTCAATCGGTACTTCCACCCATCTCACCTAAACCATTCTAAAATAACCAGCACCCTGGATCTATTCTACTGCGCCCAAATCGCAGGAGCAATCTACCGCTCCTCCGACCAAATCGAAGGCATCTTCCCCTCCATCGACGAATTCGACCCTTTTTACACCGAGCACCACGCCCTTCTACACTCCTCCGCCTGGCGCGCCTACTACTCCGAGTCACTCCTCAAACATATCTCAGCTGTCGCGCCCAATGCTAGCGACACCGTGCGTCTCATGGCTGGCGACAGCGTCAAAACTAGCATATTCTG
>JAXQKN010000170.1:0-28310 GCA_037042525.1 Aspergillus sp. P7301S-1 | reverse complement strand
CCACTTTTCCAGCACCGGGTGTTCTTGTTCGGCCAGAGCTGCGACGGGGTAGGCGTTCATGAACTACACTGTTAGTAGCCTAGGTCAAGAGTGGAGGGCACGTACATTCGTAGGCTTGAGAATGGTCCAGCAGTCCAAAGGACTCAAGAAGATGCGCTCCTCGACGTAGCTCTTGAGGTCATGTTGGAGCAGGTTCCGATGCTGCGTCCCAAGCACACTGGAGAAGACGAAATGCTTGAAAACGTTGCCCTCACGTCTCGACTCAGCAACCGCGGCATCCACCAGATTGAAGCCAATCTCTTTCTCACGTGAATGCAGACTAGGAAGCACTGCATTCACAGCGGTCGCCCCGTGCAGCAGCTTGCGACAGTCGGCTAGAGACTGTAGATCGGTTGGGACAATCTCAGCCTCGGGATAGCGTTCCTGCAGCCTCGTGGCGGATTCCTTCGAGTGCGCGGCCAGACGCAGCGTAAACTTGCCTTTGCCGTACAGAAGAGGAATGAGACGCGAGCACTGCTTGCCCCCAGGGCACGTAATGACGAGGATTTCGCTCATGGTGCAAGTTGCAGAACAAGTCAGGGTAATCGGTCAAGACACGAGTAGAAATAGCCCATCAAGAGCCAAATCACCCAATCGGAGTTTCCTTTAAATGTTTTGCCGGTGTCTTTATTTAATCTGATGTGCAGTCCAGGTCAGTAATCAACACCATGGCTTCTACAAAGATTGTCGTTATCACGGGTAAGTCGCATCACATCATATCGACATCATAGCTGACCAGCAGGCGCCAACACGGGCATCGGCTTCGAGACCGTCAAGGCTCTTCTAGTCTCTGCCCAGGCGTATCACATCTTCCTTGGGGGCCGTAGTTTGGAAAAGGCTCAACAGGCCTGCAAAGATCTTCCTTCTGGGTCTGCAAGCACAGTGGAGCCATTCCAGGTGGATGTCGAGAGCGATGAATCGATCGAGGCTGCTTTTAAGCATATCGCAGCCAAGTATGACCGGGTAGACTGTTTGATCAACAATGCTGGTGAGTATCCGACCTGGTCGATGTCCTGTCTAACAAAACAGGCGCCAGTTTCGATGGCTACATCAACAAGGAGATGACAGCTCGCCAGGCATGGAACAAGTCCTGGGACGTCAATGTCACTGGAGCGCATCTCATGACAATCACATTCCTCCCCTTGCTGCTGAAATCGCAAGATCCTCGGCTGCTCTTCATCACCAGCGGCCTGTCATCTCTGCAAGCCGCAGCAGACCCAGCCAATCCAAAGAATATCATTCCAGCAGCAGGACTCCCAAAAGCACTCCCCTTTGTCGGGTATCGATCCGCAAAAGCTGGTTTGAACATGCTGATGGTCGAGTGGGCCAAGGCCTTGAAGAACGATGGTGTCAAGGTGTGGGCAGTTGCGCCGGGTCTACTCGCCACCTCGCTAGGCGGGAATACGGAGCTGTTGAAGAAGCTTGGGGCTGGTGATCCGAGTATTGGAGGTGTAGTTATTCGAAAGGTTGTAGAAGGGGACAGAGATGCCGATGCTGGACAGGTGGTTCGCGAGTATCTGTCGCCTATTCAGCCGTGGTAGTTGTATTTTTTCAACTGAATAATTTATTTAAATTGATGCAAACTAAGAACTCTGTCGTAGACCTTATGCTCTGGTTGTTGTATGAAATATCTCCAAGTTACTTGACTACGATTGTGCTATATATAATGTGAACAATATAATGGAGCTACACTGACATATATTTCACACAGGGCTTTGGTGAATATGCATCCCAACCATATAAATATATATTTAAACAAAGGCACTGTGTTGATATCTCGAGCTCTGTCTATTATCTCTACAAAGAATGTCTGTTTAGGGCTATTGGATGGTTGAATAATTCATTGCTCAGCTATAACATATCAAAGACCTAGTTTCTCCCCAGCCTTGCCTCCAATGGTCTCCATCAGTCGCTGGCGAATATGCTCTCCGATCACCGTGACCTCTCCAGAGCCATCCAGCGTGTGGCACTTGAGATCCAGGTTCCCATTCAGGAAGAACGGCGCACTGTATCGTGGTTTAGTATTGTTGTTGACGACGCGGTGCAGGGCGCTCTTGTAGTAACCCGCCGTCCACTTCTGCATCATGTCGCCCATGTTGATCACATACGAGCCTGCCTTGACTGGAACAGGCACCCAGGCTTGGGTCGGAGGGTAGAAGACTTCCAATCCTTCCGTGTCTTCCTCTTGCAAGAGTACGGAGACGTTACCAAAGTCAGTATGAGCCCCCACTGTACTGATTAGCTTCGGACAAAATATAATAAGGGGATCATACCCCCGTATTGGTTCTCATGCTTGACCGGCTGGGGAGCATAGTACAGAAGCCGCAGAGGCGCCGACGGGTTGACGGTCAACGCATCAAAGACATCTGGCGGACAATTCCATTCTTTCGGAAGTCCAGCGGCCAGCACGCGAACAATTCCCTTGACCATTTCAATCATTTTTGCATGGTACTTCATAATGGGAATGCTGAATTCTTCGGCTGGCAGCGACTTTGGCCACTGGTTGGGCCCGGTGTGGAATGTGCCAGCCTCAGGGGCGTCGGCAGGCGTCTCTCGACCGAGAATAAAGCCCTTTTCTATTAGACCATCTCTCAGAATAAGATGCTACCTACCTCCTTTGTATCCGGGAGAAGGCCTTCCTGGTGCACCTGAAGAGCCGGGGGTTCGTAGCCACGGAACGACCGCCCCATGGCCTTTCCAATCCACGTCTCCATCTTCTCCTCCATGGGGAGATCAAAGTACCGCTTCGTGCAGTTCAGGATCTGCTGGCGGTCTTCCTCGGGAATGCCATGGCCAACGAGGTAGAAGAAGCCGTATGTGGTGCAGGCATCGTGCATTGCATTCACGACATTGTCCTTGGCTTCCTGCGAGGCCTGGTCGTCCAGAAACGGAGCGATATCGACGGTTGGAATCGTGCCAATGCTGCCCATTGTGATGATGGATAGTAAAGATGCTGTGCTTCGAGCTGAGGTCTTGCTGTTATTCTAGCTTATGATACTTTAAAGGATCAGAACTTAGTCCGAATCCTTCAAAAAGTAAATCCGAGTTTTCTTTTTAATCAAGTTAAAGCGCATCCAGCTGTTCACACTCAGCTACTCCAATCTCTCTACGAACGTCAAGACCACAACATGTCCGAGATCTACGACTGGCTTGTCCAGATTCCCATCAGCAAAGATAAGCTGCAAGCATGGAGTGACGCCCGAGATGCCCACATTGCTCATCTCAAGACTTATGTCGCCAACGGCACCATCGTCTTTGGGGGCCCGACGCTTGCCCAGCACCCCAAGTCTCCCACCGACCGAATTGAAGCTACAGGCAGTGTGTTCATGCTGAGAGCCCGGACCGAGCAGGCAGTGTGGAAGATTGTCGAGGAGAATCCATTTGTCGCAGCAGGCGTGTGGGATCTGAAGCAGGTGGTCGTGTCGCCGTTCAGCTGTGGCGTGAGGACTGCTAAGGAGTGATTCAATATCCTGTAACTAGTTCACATTCTTATCACATTAAACCGTGGAAGGAATCTAGCAAAGTAACTCCGAGCAGCCAATGGATAGGAGATAAGCATGATACGAATATATAAGATGATGAGCGTTCAGTCTCAGCTGCTCAGCCATGGACCTCCACCAGCCTCGGATCCTGTGTCTGCACGGGGGCGGCACCAATGCTCGCATCTTCCGTATGCAATGCCGCGTTATCGAGCGCGTACTTTGCCCATTCTTCCGTCTTGTCTATGCAGAGGCGCCTTTTGCAGCACTCCCCGGCCCGGACGTGACCGCCGCATACAAAGACTACGGCCCGTTCAAGGCCTGGATGCGCATCAAAGACTCTGATCCAGCTCTCGACGCACCGCAAGTTATACAAAAGATTGAAGAATCTCTAGCAGCAGCCCGCGTGGCAGACGACTGTCTCGGGGCGACTGGCGAGTGGGTTGGCCTCCTCGGGTTCAGTCAAGGGGCTCATCTCGCCGCCAGCATCCTCGCCACCCAGCAAGAGCTGCGACGCCGCGGTGAAGATGATGCAACGTGGCCGGTGTATCACTTTGCAATCCTCCTCGCCGGACGTGGGCCGCTGAGGTGGCTATCTCCAGACCCGCCCCCACCGGGCTTCGTCGACGCCAGCAAGAGCACAGCCAGAATCGAGCGCGAGCAGGACTTCCCAGCAGGATATCGGCTTCGGACTCCGACAATCCACGTGCACGGGCTGGCAGACCCCAATCTGGAGCTCCACCGCAAGCTGCTCTATCGGTATTGCGAGATTCGCTCCACAGCCCTCGTGGAATGGGGCGGGAACCACCGCGTGCCTATCAAGTCGGGGGACGTGATGCCTGTGGTGCAACAGATAATGCAAGTGGCGCAGGAGCTGGGTTTACTGTAAAGGATTCTTTTGGCGTTCGGAATTACCTTGTAATTATTTGATTATCCTTGGTGCTTACGGTGGAGCCCGCTGTCGGCGAAACCAAATGCCAAGTTAACTAAAGGTACAAAGATGTATGGGGTGAACATAATATAAAGCCTCTATGAGTAATGAATTGTTCGTATATTCAAGATCATCATGTCTGAAACACACATTGCTATTGTTGGCGGCGGTATCGTCGGCCTTATTCTCGCCGCAGGATTGACCCGCCGGGGCATCAAGGTCCAGCTGTACGAGCAAGCACGCAACTTTCGCGAGATCGGGGCTGGAATTGGCTTTACGGCGCAGACGGTGCGATGTATGGAAAAGATCAACCCGAATGTTGTCAAAGCCCTGCGGTCTGGGGGGTCTGTCAATGTTTCTCTGGATGAGAAAGACCCCAAGGCCTATCTGCGCTGGATTGACGGCTACGGGCAGCAAAGCCAGGATGACCCCATGTATCAGAAGCCGCTATGTAAGCTAGATGCAGGTGTCAAAGGATGGGAGACGGTGCGCCGAGATCAGTTCCTGGAAGATCTGGTCAAGGTGATTCCGGAGGGAGTCGTTCACCTGCAGAAGAGACTGGATACTATTGAGGATGACGAGACGTCGGACAAGGTGTACTTGAACTTTACCGATGGAACTAGAGTACAAGCCGATGCTGGTATGTCTGTCATTACTGTCATTATTCAAGCTAATCAATATAGTCATCGCTGCCGATGGTATCAAATCCCGTACACGCCAACTTCTCCTCGGCAAGGACAACCCAGCTTCCTATCCCCAGTACACCCATAAAGTGGCCTACCGTGCTCTTATTCCCATGGAAAAGGTCAAGGCCGCCATTGGAGAGTACAGAACCCTCCGCCAGCACATGCACGTCGGCCCCAACGCCCACCTCATCCACTACCCCGTCAACACCACCACCGTCGGAGCAACAGTCGTAGCCTCAGACCCCAACGACTGGCCTCTCGACAAGCCCACCACTGCACGGGCATCCCGAGATGCAGTATCCACAGCACTAGCCAACTGGTCCCTCCCCGTGCGCAACCTCGTCGATCTCTTTCCCGAGCAACTGGATCAGTGGGCCCTGTTCGATCTGTTCGAGTACCCCGTGCCCAAATACAACAAAGGCCGAGTCTGTATCGTCGGAGACGCAGCACACGCATCCAGTCCGCATCACGGGGCCGGCGCATCCTTTGGCGTGGAAGACGTCCTGTGTCTATCCACCTTATTCTCCGAACTCACCATGGAGCTCCGCCAGCAACCCTTAGACAAGGCCGAGGCATTGCGCGCGGCATTCGGGACCTATGATCAAATCCGCCGGACACGCACCCAGTGGCTGGTGAACAGCAGTCGCCGCGTCTGCGATCTCTTCCAGCAGCCCGAGTGGGCGGATCCAGCGAAGCGCGTCAAGACCGAGTCGTGCTTTGAGGAGGTCAAGGACCGGTCGTACAAGATCTGGCATTTCGATAATGCGGCTATGGTGGATGAGACGGTGAGGGAGTACAGAGCGAAGTTGGAGGCGATCAGCAAGAAGACAGTGAATGGATCAACAGTAAATGGGACAAATGGTGTTCATTAGAATAGCCAGCAGATAACATATAACAGAACTCCACATAGAATACAACCAGATATAACCAACGCCAGAGTGCAACTTATTTCTTCTCCTTTCCCTCCTTCCACAACGCCTTGATATCCTTCTTGACCGACTTGAACGAGCTCTTGACCTCCGCCTTGAGCGCCTTCCTCTCAGCCTTGGACCACTGGCCGTTCTTCTTGGCAGCACGGACCTCCCGCACATGGCCAGTGAGAAGTGTAGAGGAGTTCTCGATGGTGCATTTCGTGCACTTGTTCGGGTCTGCGAGGTCGTTGAGGGTGGTTGTGAGGGCTTGGATCATGGCTTGGGCGTAGGGCTGTTGGAGTTCGTGGTCGAGGTGAGGCGTCTGGGTGGGGCCGTGGGCATTGCATGTTCTGATCTGTTAGTATAGTTCAAAAAATGTCTGGAGGTACTCACGTTGGCTTCTCGGCGCCATCCCAGGTAGAGGATTGGATGGAGACGACGGACTGGGCCTTTTCGTCGGAGGGGAGAGTGGTTTGAGTCATTTTGACGAGGATTGTTTGAGTGATAGATATGAGATAGAGATAGTGATAGTGAGATAGGAGGATGATAGTGAGTGAGCGAATGAGTGAGATCGTGATGGTCAGAAGGGTGATGATGTTTTATACTTCGGACAGGGGCCGGCCTTTCCCAAAGGGGTCAATATCCCGAGGTCGGAGATGTTATCCCCGAGTCGGACTTGATAGTTGCCACAAGATAATCATGATGCCTGCACTCTGGGCATTCTATAACCATGATGTCTGATTCTGGGCATTTCAGGCATACGCATTCGGCTGATTGGCAGCGTCCGGACTCTGCTGCAGTTTAAACTCAAGCATCTGCGCGAGATTGTTGGCTGGTGCCAGGTGCCGCAGACACGCGCAAATCGTCTTGAACTGCGCTGCATTGTTCGGATTGCCATTCATCGTCATTGGCGAGCGCATATAATCGCCGCAGAGAAACAGAGCAATCGGAGTGAACGGGTTGACCCTGAAACAGCCTATTTGGGGAATATTTTGCGCCAGCTCGTGGATTCTGTCTGTCGCCTGGGACGCCTTCTTTTCGTATTCAGTGCAGACGCCAAGGTACGTGGTAGTGTCATCAGGCACCGATCGCAGCGCACTGAAAAGAACCAGAACAGTACATTGGGCGAGCATCTCGATGAAAAGGTGGTCGGACTCCGTGTCAAGTCCAGTCACGAGCCCTAAGCCCTGTTCAACCACGGCGTCGAGCTTTCGATGCCGCGCCAGACACTCTTCGCTTGAAGGGTCCATGATTCGTTCGACCTTGCATTGGTTTCGGTGGCAGATGCAGCGTGCTAAGATGGTGATGATCACAATGGATTTTGCATAAGGCGACAGCTGTTGCTCGTTGATGCGCGCCATGGCTGTGGGCAGGAACTCGGTCTTGACCGGTTGCTGCCGTTGAAACGCCGCCTCTGGAGCTGGCAGACGGGTGAGAATCTGACAGTCAGCCATGCTCTCATACACATAAATGAAGCTTACCATGTAGTGGTTTAACGTGAGCGGCAGACCATTCACCAAGTTGGCGAACCTCTCGAGCGCGTACGCCGCCCAGAACGTCCGCCGACGCTCTTCTATCTCAACCCAAGAGAGAGTCGACGTTTTCCAGGCTTTGGGATTGTCTATATCGTCTAATTTCACGAGATGAACCAGGTGGAAACAACGGCCAGCGCTGATCCAGCCTTTGCGTGGATTTGTTTGCAGAATCTCATACATGGCTAACAGGAGACGAGCCTGCACGAGCTCAAACGGCATCGCCTCGTCCGGGACTCTTTGCTCCCAAGCACTCAAAATCCCTTGCGCATGTCCGCACAGTAATGGGAGGATACCTTTGAACTGACTGCTCATGGACGCCGCAAGAGCCCGCATGGCATGTTGCAGACACGCAAACGGCTCCCCGGTATCTGGTCGAGCCGCACGGGCATAATATCGCTGCTGATGGACAATTGGGGCGAGTGTGTAGGCTCGGGCAAAGAAAATATCATCTCTGCGAGCATTAGCCAAGCCCAGCCTAAGTTTATAAAACCTACAGATCTGCACATTCCAATGCAGACAGCTGCACCGGAGACGGCCCAGCAAGCAGTGGAGCCGCTGGAGGATCCAATTCCAGCGGTGGAATGCCCAATTGCATATCTGGCGGTGACATTGTGGATGAAAAGTAGGCAGAGTCTGGCAGAGCCTCGATCTGCCTCCACTCACTGTCCAGATCGACGGCATGCACTGGCGATGGCCACGATGGAAACTCGTTCCCTCCAAACTCCAGATTCAAAGGCTCTGTGGGCTCCAATTCCTTCTTTCGTTCTACTTGGGCCTCGGCTCTCTCACTAAGTTGGCGCTCGAGGGTTGCTGTAGAATGAGTAACATATCTCTCCCTCAGGTAAGGAACATACAGATACGAGACTTGAGGATCTTGACGTGTCCTTTCCTTGGCCCTCGTGGTCGACGATCGGTGTTGACAATGCATGTTATCCCCAGACTGGCACACGTCGAGCACTGCGGCTCTCCCATGTCACAGCGTAGTTTCCGAGCACGGCATTCCTCGCAGGCCAGCGCTCTTTGTCGACGAGTCGTGCTTGTGGGCGCAATGTCACTCATCTGGCTGGTTGTGGATATGTATAGAATGAGACTTTGACCGGTTTATATGCACCTACAACAGACGGACGGGAGCTCTAAGCACAACTTACTGCTGCCTAAGCGCCAAGGCAATCAGCTAGGCTTATACATAAGCCAATTGCGCATCACTGAATAGGCGTTACTCTGCTAGACTTCCTTGGCCGTGCTGTAGAGTGATCCGCGGCTCCATTTTGCAGCCCCCACAGAGCAGCTGAAGAAGCTCCGACGTATCAGAATTGCTGCCCTCCTGCTAACGCTATCGTTCCTTAGCTGGTACCGCCACCCGGGATTCCTGCATGTTTCCAGTTCATCTAGACGAGGTCTATGTATCCAGCCGGCTGGATCCTGTTGGAGAGGAACGTGTTGGGGTCGGTCGGTGCCGCCAGCCTCGATGCCGCTTTGTTTCATACACTAAGCCATGGCGTGCTCAATTGATAATAAGAAAGATACCTCACAAAGCTAGTTCTTTATTTGGGAATATATTATCAAAAGTACTTCGCTTGGCGGAAAATGCCGTAGACCTAGTATATACTAAGCGAGCTTTAATATATCAGGTGAAACCCTTTCCAACCATCGTTCTTTCTTCAATGAATAAAAGAAAGCCAACCTGGCCAAGTTACCGATGTCCTGCTCAGATAAGAAGCATAAGCATCCGGCTACTTGGGGTACAAGATGTCTGTTGTACAACTACACCAGACCCTTATATAAGTCTGATACTCGTCTTAATGCAGTAGTACAACAGGTGAAGCCATGCTTAGTATACATACAAGGATCATACCCAGCTCTTAAGATATCTTCGGATACCAGACTGACACCAAAATGGATTTGCATGCTGCCGGGTCCTGCACTAGACCTGGCTGGTATACTATCTCCCAATGATCTACAACGTCTCGCTCCACCTCTGAGCTACATCCCCCGCCCCAAGCTCGCTTCTGCATCGTTTCTCTACCAGGCCTGGTTTGACCTCATCCGGCGAGAGGTACACTCATGAGATCAAGCGGATGCATAAGATCTACGGTAGTCCCCCTCTTCATGAGACACTGCAAACATAACAGGCCCCTGGTACGAATCAACCCTGAGGAGCTGCACTTCAACACATTGCCTTTGTGGACGAGATCTACGCAGGGGGCGGCCGCAAGCGCAACAGGCAAGTGCCTTTGTGACCTTTCTGACAGGCCCCGTCGTCAACGCAGTCTTTGCCACTGTTGATCATAATCTGCACCGCGTAAGACGCGCTGCGATCAACAAGTTCTCCTTGCGAGGGCATCATCGCGATCGAGTCAGACATCCGAGGACATGTAAACCAGTTGTGCGACAAGTTTATCCGACTGGATATGTTGTCAGTTTTATTCAAGAATATACTGACTAGCAGGTAGCCGGATAATAAGCTGTTTGATGTGGCAACCGCCTACAGCTGTTTTGCATCCGACGTGATATCAGGATAATACTTCGGCGAGCCTTTTGGCTTTCTGTCGCAGGAGTGGGAGCCGAACTATCGAGAGCTGTTGTATGCCGCCTCGACGCCCGTACATTTTTGCTTTATTGCTTTCATCATTCCTTTCATCAAGAGCCTAGTCAACCTGGCCACATGGGCCGCAAAGTGGCTCAGCAGGGATCTCACCAATATACTCGCCGAGCTGTACAAGAAGCTGCCTGCGCATCTGGAGAATCAAGCAGGAGGGCAAGGCTGGCTTTCAAAAGATGCGGCCGGTAGCCGGCTTTGGAACTAGAATACCTGCCCTGGATGAAGCGGTATCAGACCGCTGTCGATGATATCCGATATGGCTCGGATCTGTTTGTGCCTGTTCCTCAGAAAGGCAGCCAGGGTGTGAGTGGTCATCGCTCACCTTTCAATGTCATGGCTGGTATTCCCCCCAACGTCAACTAGAAGAGAAGTTAGACTGGTACGCGCCCCTTCAGGATCTGCTCGTCGACGGTAATAATGTCGAGCCAACTGGCCTGGCCATGAGGCCGCCGATGAACGGGTTGAAGAACTCGTCTTCGCGGGAATGGTCGATGGGATATTGGAACATGCCCCCTTGAAACCCCCTTTCGCATATTGAAACTCGCAGATCCGGGGATCAGTTGGGCAGGTATGCTTGGCGTGTTTCAGGATTTGAGAACTTTGCGACGCACGGAATGACGGCATCGTAGCTGAAAATCAGGATGTATATACCAGAAGGAGGGCTTACAGAAAGTCGGTCCAGTATCTATAGACAGTCTCTAGTAGGGCCCCGGATAATCGAGATTGATTACACGTCGGCCGAGACTTGGTCTATGATATGATTTGCATCTTGCCCTAAAGACCACTACCTAGAAGTTCACCATCTCGGCCAGTGTCTGGCATTACAGCGGGAGATGGAAGCCCAAAGACAGACTCGTCTGTTCTACTGGGTGACACCACACCTGTCTTAATCGTCGTAGTATCTTGCTCTCCTGCCCAGCACCACCCAGAGAGCATCGTAGAGCCTTCCACACCATCACAGGCAATGTTTCCTGAGTACGACAGGGCATTGGCCACAATTGCAAAGATGGATGGCGCAGATAATGTGTTTCTCATTCTGCCCCGTGACAAGACGCTGCTGGGCATATTCCTTGTTTCCCCGGGCTATCTGACTGTCCGAGAAGGTTTAAAAGAGAGAATTAGGTGGTTGTCCTCGGAGGATTTGGGTGAATGAATAGTAATTATTTGGTGACTTCGCTATAAACAATCAAAGATGGATATCCTAGTCTCCATCCCTTCTCTAGCCCTTCAGTGAGAATCCTTTGGTACCGTTCAGCCCAGAATGAGACTGTTGCCTATACGTCCCACATTCCTCGTTCTCTCAATTCATCTGAGCCATCATCACGCACTTTGACAGCAGTCTTGCCCATCGCAGACTTGACCTGGCTTGGGTGGATCCAGTTGAGGGTAAACCCAACAATGGCCATCAGCAGCGCATCAAAGACATAGATGAACACCTCCTGGCGCATGATAAACGAGTCATAGCCCATCATATACTCGACAACACGCACAACGGAACGAATCAGAATCAACACACTGGTGAAGCCAAGCGCCACCATATGACGCCGCCAGATGGGGTGCAGATAGGGAGACACAACGATTCCATTCCTCGCCATGCGGATCTCAAAGGCCAATGCGACGATCATGAAGAACACAAAGAACGCGATCTGGACGAACAGGCCGCCGACGATGATATTCTCGCCCAGGTCTGTGCTGCTGTCGTCTTTGACCATGATGCCGGCGCCTGGAGAGTCAGTAAAGAACTATACACTGTAGAATTGACTCACCAGTAGCCTGCATCAAGAACGAAATCACATCCCCGGCAACAAAGATCTTGGTCAGGAAGCGCAGCGGGATCAGAGAGCATCTCTCTGCGTCGAGCATAGCGATGATCCGGCCCAGTGTCATGTATATACTGGCCGCCAGAAAGGCTGGAGCGATCAGGATGAGTGCACTCTGCATCACGTACGGGGCTTTGGTGAAGTTGGGTGCCTCCTGCGACGAGAGGACTCGGCCGACGTACCCGACTGTCTCCACTGGCAGGGTCAGCATTGGCCTTGGATAAGATATACCAAGCTTACAGGCAGCTCCAATGGCGAAAGGAATCATGAACCATGTCCGTGTCTTCAGGAGTTGGAAGAGGTGTAGAAGAGCACAGACGCCGAATAAGCCGGCGAAGATCCCGCCAGCAGCAGCAGAAGGCGTATAGTAGTAGAATGTGAACTCCATTGTGATAGTGATGTTGTTGATGTTGTTGATATCCTCTCTACGAGTCTTAAGGCATTTATATACAGCGAGGCCTACCTTGATGTCTGTATAGCTCGTTCTCGTAGCCATTACCCTTTTCGGCGTCTACCTCGTTCTCTCTTTCGTTTCTGTTTTGGCAGACTGATCTGCATTCGATAGGGCTAGAGCTGCTGCCTAAGGATACAAAGCTGGCTATCTAATTTTAACCTCCCGCTGCTAAGGAAAAACGGCTGCCTGAAGATGGGAGTGACTTTTAATTTAACCTTGTGAAGAACATCGACCCGTGTCTACGAGTCGTACGATTCGATCCTTTGATGAACTCAAAACAGGCGTTGATGTGCCTATTGGATGCGTGCGCTGTACTCCATGGTGCCCAACGTCTAGACCCAGCACGTTGCCCCTGCGTCTGCCAATCTGTCACCAGCTGAAGATCTGGAGATCATTTTTGGTCCCTGATCTTCGAGACGAGATCTGCTTCTGGCCCGCGTGCGCCGTATTCCTAGCCCTGATAGGAAATTGATACGCGCTTGGCGTGTCAGAGTTTTCGCGACTCCAAGGCGCAGCGGCTGAATGTTTCGCTCAAAAATGTTGCCTAGACGCTTCTTTAATATATTTTGTAATCCACAGCAGCCACTTTGCGAATGTAAGGGCGAATACGATCATGCTACTGCGCGATGCCGATACGCCGCCCCCACCGGAAGTCGCGACATGGCTGCAAGGCCTGCAAACAGCGCAGGGTGAAGGTATGCGACTCGCTTATAGTCACCGGGTATCTAACCGTCTAGTGCGATGAGGAGAGGCCCGTCTGCACCAGCTGCAGGATCCGAGAAGAGGAATGTGAATATGTCGCCGAAGCATCCATCATCTGGGCCGACGAGACTGTTCGCAGGCCTAAACGGCGCAAGTCTTCGCTCAAGGACAATGAGACAACTACTCCGGACACGTCGGATGCATCGGATGCCCCGTTCAATATCCTGGATAGCCCTCCGCGCCAGCAACGATCAACACAGGATGCGTCTCTGGATATCGCCCAGATGCGGTTGCTGGTCAATTGGCAGCGCGAGACATGCCAGTTCTTCGCTCGAGGCACCGAGACCATGGCCGTTTGGCAAGTCCACACCGTCGACGAGGCACTCAAGACTCCTCCGCTCATGCACGGCATTCTGTCCGTGTCAGCGCTGCATCTCGCGCTCACCGAGCCAGCAGAACAAGCTTCGTGGATGGCACTCGCAACGGCACACAAAGGCGAGGCGCTGCACTTCCTTCGCGAGGGTTTAGGAAATGTCACTCCAGACAACGCCCAACCATTAACGGCCTTGGCTGCCCTTGCTGTAGCCTACGCGTTTGGCTCTGCCCTGGCCGATCTAGACGCCGAGAGACCTTCGTTGGATGCGCTGAACAACGTGTTTGTCCTATGCCGCGGCGTCGAGCAGATCACCGACGCAGCCTACTATTTCATGCGGCAGAGTAACTTCGCACCGCTGTTCTACCCCAGGGACACATCTTCCGCGATCCCCGAGTATGTTCACGAATCGCTCAACCACCTCAACCGACTCAACACGGAGCTGCACTCTGAAGCGCACGACGCAGCCACCTATACGCAGGTCATCGCCGAGCTGGTCCGTCTCGCCGGATACGCATTCACACAGCCCAACTCGATGACCGTGGCAGCTGGATGGCCCATCGGCGTGTCCCCTAAATACCTCGAGTACCTGCAAGCCAAGGAGCCATTCGCCTTGGTTGTGCTCGCGCATTACTGTGCGTTTCTGCATATGCCTCAGGGGAACTGTTTCCTGCGCGAATGGGGCCAGACTGTGCTGCAGGATATCTTTGAGCTGCTGGATGAGTATTGGAAGCCGTATATTAGCTGGCCCTGTGCAGAGGTGTTTGGTGAGATTTTTTAATGCAGTAATGTTATGTTAATGATCAAGGACTGTTTTCTATATCTGATACAAAGAATATAAAGTGATACAATGGTTAGAGTGGCAGAATAAACCTGTTCCAACATTCTTCGGATTGCTGTATAATGAGGACATCTAAGCTATTATTCATTGTCCTGTGAATATATCGAGTTCTCAGCTCTGAGTGACAGGCACCAGCAGAACATCAACATCCGGTCCCCAGGAGTCATCACTAGAGAAGCTGATCGAGTTGGCCCCGTCAACCAGGTCCACATGCACAGCGCTTTGGCCAATCTGGGGAGACAAATGAGATGTTGAAAGAAAGGCTGCAGTCTGGACTTCCCCATTAACCTCAACTGAAGCAAACCGCTGATCGGTATCCCCATTCCGATACTCAACGACCAATGTATATCTGCCCGCACTCGCGTCGACACTGAGAACAGCTGTCCCATTCTCCCCGTCCGTCCCTCCAATATATCCAGCTGCTTCGCCGCCGCTACAGTCTGTGCAGGAGATCACCCGGGCTCCACCGGACAGCTCTGCATCTTCGCCTTCGTACTCCGCCACATCTCCAGGCCCAGTCCATGTTCCTGCCTCGACATCCACAGACCAGGAATCGTACCATGATAGAGTGACATCCGTGCCATCTATCTCGAGCGGAAGCCAAATATACGTACTTGCCGCAAGGTTGGACGAGACCCACCGGTCACCCATATACACAGCCTGGTCAGTTCCCAAAGGGAGGACGTAGTTGACCTGGCTGCTGTATGTATTCGTTCCGACCGGTGCAAACTCTGTCCAGTCGGACCAGGGGCCTGAGAGGGATGTTGCATACGTATACACCTGTCGTAATTAGCAATGCTTTGTTTGCATATTTAGACCAACATTATCATTTGGGTCCCACCCCGTCAGATGCGAGCCAAACACAAAGTAATAATCGCCACGCTTGACCATTGCCGGAGACTCTGCAGAGTACTCCCATCCAAAGGTGACCTCTTGGACATCGAGATAGTCATCTGTAAGCCGGATGATGCGGGTTCCATACTCGCGCTGTGCTATTAGCATCATCTAACAGAACTGGGAGACAAACATCTTCACTCAAGAGATACCCAACCCCATCCTCGTCCTTGAACAATCCGATATCCCTACTTTGATAGTCCAGAGGCCGGAAACTCTCATGGTACGTATACTCTCCACAAACAGTATCACTCGTCGCCACACCAACCCGAGCATCCGAATAATCCTCCGAGTCGACATGCATCCACATCACATATTTGCCCGTCTCATCATTCTTAATCACCTTGGGCCGCTCAATAATGCGATTCGGACCGAGGTCTCCGTCGTCAGTACGAGAGAGCAGCTGGCGCTCAAACGACCATTCCACCAGATTGTCAGAGGAGTAGCAGTTGACAGCTTGGAAGAGCGCGCCGTCGGTCTTTTCCTCGCCGATCAAGTAGTACACATTATTTTCCTGGCTGTGTCATGTTAGTAGCGGTAATATATATGAAACAGGGCGGTACATTATTCCAGCACCGTGAGCTTGGATATGCTCTCCAGTATTCGTCTATACGGTTAGCATCGACTCAATAAAAAGCCGGAGACGTACCGCCGTCCAAGTAGCTCCCGGAACAATATCCAGGGCCCGCGCGGAGACCGCAAGCAGAATAACACCAGATAACTGCATGTTCATTAACTCAATACTTACGGAGTGGTACGAGTTTGAAATGCAGCAGCTCCAGCTTTATACCCGACTCGGCTGAGTTTCCCCGCGTGTACGGAGTAGATTAACTGCCTCTTGGCTGCATATCGTCCGCGACGAAAGTGACATTGCCGTCCATAACTAGAAAAAGGCTTGATTATCTTATAGTATCATGTGAGTTATGGATACTGGACACTGGTCAATCTGGCTATGATTGTAGGTTGGTAGCCCTAACTTTGCCCGTCGACACCAACATGATAAGGGAGTATTTCCAGCGGACAATGAATTTATAGATAATTTGTCAATCTCGATGTCTTAAGAAAAAGCTGTCACTCGTCGCGAAATCGTGAACAACATGTGTAGAACCTGCAATATCACCGGCATGACAACCAGTATCAGCTGCAAGGCTTGTTCAATAACCTTTGATCGGACTTCATTGATCGGACATGATGAAATAGATTCCATCGGTATAGGAATAAAACTGATATGAATTATCTGGTGATAAAAATGGAAAGATGGTGTAGGTGTCAGTATATGTATATATATTTGTATCAAGCACCATTAAAGCAGACGTTGCGCTACTTCTCTGACCGGAGCAGCAGGCTTAAATTGACAGTCTGGACATGAAGATAGCCACTATCATGCCCTGCAAGTAATAACTAGGTCAGTTCATCATCAGCGTGTCCTTTTATAGGGTATTGGTATTCGGGTCTGAAAACAGGCTCAACATTCGCTAGCTTGGTTCAGAGTCAACCGCCAAGTAACCCGAATTATTTTCTATAGTTTAAGCACTGAATTATATGATCAGACATTGGTTGAATCCTTTGCCAAGTGGTGAGGCTGAAGATCGCCAGTATACGAAGCATGAGCGTATACCTGCAGACTCGTATGCGTATCCTTAGGCGTACCCGTACACGCACTGCATTGCCCAGACTCAGTACAGTGAATCAGAAAAGGATATAAAGTCAAAGTCTGCCTGACTTGTGATCATCAACCCTCTTCATCTCCATACAACCTATCAACAACCTGTCAACAACCTGTCAACAACCTGTCAACAACCTGTCAACAACCTGTCAACAACCTGCGGCTCTATCCATCTCAATGCAACTATCCCTCAAAACCGCCGTAATCAGCATTCTCAGCCTGGCCAGCACCAGCTCAGGCTTCGTGGTCACCGTCTACTCCAACCCCGACTGCACCGGCACCGCGCGCGAAATCAACGTCTACGACAACACGTGCCGCGCCCCAGTTAGCCCGGGCTTCGCGGCCTTCAAAGTCAAGACGTACGGCAGCAGCAGCCAACGGGCATACTTCTTCCGCGCGGGCGGATGTGGCCATCAGTGGTGGTCGGATGGGGGGAGTGACACCTTCAAGGCGGATGGACGGTGCTTGACGGAAGGGCCGGGGACTGTCTGGAATGCGATTGCATCGTATTTTACTATTTAGTCACTTGTTCGAAAGCCCAAGGCTGATATGTATGGGAATTGAACGGTAGAATATCGAGAATTCACTGTCGACTCTTCTCCTCATAGACCATGAATGCTGCCTCGTCCATCGGCTTTTCTGAAACCTTTCGCCTCTTTACCGTGAAGACGGATCGGCCCGTCGATTGTGAAACATTTCGTCGAGATGGCAAAGCTTGTTCTTCATGACAGCTTCGAATCTTCGTTTCCCGAGTTCTTTTGCCGAGTCTTTCGTCCGGATCGTCTCGGATACTGCAACAATAAGCATTGTGACGTCTTCACCAGCTACAAATGCTGTGGCTGGGCAATAGCCTGTCGATACCCTGTTCATTGTCGTCAGCTTCCTTGTCAGCTTGAATTGCATCCGGTCGGTCCGGAGAGTAGCGATCGGTCGATATTGGTGTTTGACTGCGTTGGATGTCTCATCACAGCTGGCAAAATCTTCATCCCATCCGTGAAATCTCTGAATTCTCCAGCCTTGCTTGCTTAAGGTTTGCAGACCGACGATCGTGGATCAGTCACGGCGATCCGTACAGCTGCGTTGGATTGGTCCTATCTGCGTCGGTTGTGAAGTCTGTCAAGACCGTACTCGTATGGGGTATGGATAGTGTACAGAGTACTCAGATAAGCCAGCCGTTAATAAATGAAAAACGGCCGGCAGTTGGAGTTCGGGGCCTGTCAGGTTTCAGGTCAATGGCAGTGCAGTGGATCCAGGAATGCTCCACGTTCCTGGCTTTGGAATTCCGATATAAGCACTCTGTACAGCACAGGACCAGTCTCAGGAACAACATCAGCAGAAATAGAAAAGTGTACCAAAGTTCACTCCTTTTATACTCCGTAGGCAATCCTTTTTGCAGGTCCGGCAGTTCATAGGAGTTGCATGATTGACAGGGCTTAGGCCCACTTCTTATTTATTCCCTGCAGATCAACATTCCGATATGTCATTAAAGTGGCCCAGCCTGCATCTCACTGGCTGTGCAATTAAAGGATCATCTTGGCTTCGTAAGTGCTGAAATAATCTGGATTATCTCGTGAGCTGTTTCCTATTCCTCCTGTCTTGAATCCTCATGCTCTCTGAGCAGCCATTCTTTATACCCACGCAATATACAGTCATTCTTTATGATCCCAGCCACCTAACCTCGTCGTTATCGTCATTCTTTACCACCAGTCACTCTTTATCTTAAATGCTTCTGGATTCCTCCCTTTCTAACTGTTGACGTTGATCTCCCTTCGCTCCCTCGCCATGGCTCCGGCAGTCTGGACCCTTCCTCTGATCTCGGCCTTTGTCTGGCTTGGTATGTCTGTACTTTTGATACTGTTGATGCTATACTGACAATGTAGTGACACTCACCCTCATGCTCGCCTTCTGGTTCAACCCCGATACCCCCTTCTACACCCTCACCGAGAGACAAACCATCCCGTATGCCGCCCACCACGCCCCAAATACCCCGTACTAAGTCTCCTAGATTCGTCTCTGATGTCGGCGCGCATGAAATGAAACCTCTCTTCATCCTCGGAAGCTGGACTTCTGTCATCCTCCTCAACATAGCCTCATACTACAAGCACCGCCCGCTGCCCGCCCCGTCAGGCTTCCTCTCCGAGAAGAACAAGATCGTCCAGAATACATCGTACATGTCGACTGCCCTGACGGCCTCGGGGAGTCTCGGCTGGATCTGCCTGACGCACTTTGATCGCCTGAACTATCCGCATCTGCACCGGACGTTTTTGACGCTATATGTGTATGTCTTCACCCACCACCCTTAAAGCTGAGACTGCCAGCTTACTGAAGAGATCTAGCGGCTCCTTCTCTGTCGGCGCGCTCATGGAATGCATCCGGTGCTTCCGCTTCTGCATGCTCTCGAACTGGCGCCACCAGCTCCTAACCGTCACGCTTATTGTCCGCCTGTGCATCGGTGGCGTCTGTGCCTCATTGGGGCTGGGGTTCTGGTTCGCGTGGACGAATACGGCCATTACGCGAGACTTTTGCGCCGTGATTGAGTGGAGTATGTCCCCCTTGATCCACTTTTGCAGCATTGACTGACGATATAGCACTCGGGTATACATTCGCCGGCCATATCGCCTGCTTTGCATCCGATCTGTTACCCTCGATCATGGGCGGTGATGTCGGGATTAGATACACGGCCTTGGTATAGCATTCACTTCTTCATGTAAACTTCTTCAGACTTCTTGAAACTTCTTCGAACAAAATATAGACAGGACTTTTATGAACTTGAATAGAATCAGATTATTATCCAACTATATCAGAGGCCCATAAAATAGAGATGCGATCTGGACCCAGCAGTTCGGAAATTTCCTTGATTAACTTGTCCCCAGATCCCTACCCACCATCGATCTCGCAGCTGGTGGAGAATCGTGGAGTGATGGGCCACGACAATCAATGCAAGGGGCTGTCTCTGCCGTAGAAGATCAAGATACCGAGGGTCAAGGCAAAGCATCCACCGAATGGCACTCATCGTCGGCTCTGCTCCTTTACTTAGCATTTCGAGCGAGCGGTCCAGGTGTGTGATAGCATCGGCGTAAACCAGTGCTTCATGTTGTGAGTACTTGTCTGCAAGGTTCCGCATCGAGAGAATGGCGAGTTTGTATGTATCTGGCAGTTGGCGGTACGGATCTCTTCTGAACAGAGCCTTGAGATCGCCTCATCCAACAACATTGACTGTGTCTGGCCTGTACGGCAATACCCATACAGAGGTAAAGGCTTCTATAACCAAAGCGCAACATCCTCCGAGTTCCGGTAGAGCTCGATGATGACCACAAGCGAGTCATATATGGTCTTTGGCCATGGCCGCCGTCAGTGCCCCGGTCGATGGTTGTTTGCTCATATAATCAAGGATTTGATTGCCGAAATGCTTCTGATGTATGAGATACAGCCACTCAATGAACGCCCAGACGTTCGCAGTGAGTATACCTCTCCTTCGCCCTTGACATACATGCTAACATTGGCAGGATGGGGACGGTTCCAGCTTCCGCCTTCGGGTGTCAAATTGAGGGTCTGACGGAGATGATGGGCTGCTAACTACCTTTTTGTGGCGTTGTAACTAGTCAGATTGCTCTAGCCCTGTTAGGAAGGCGCGACTGTAGCGGGATACTGAGAAGGAACGAGCGCCCGGGAGGACTTTTTGGGCTGCAGCGACCCTGTATCCAGAGTAGGAAAGTGCAGCTTGACGCCCTACCTCGGGAAGGAGCAGCCATATTCACATATGGGACGGCATGAAGCAGGCCCGGCTGCCAGTTCATCCGCCTTCTTATGGATGAGAAGACGAATGTTTATAGAAAATCGCTTTGAAGACCGCGATGTCCAAACAATAGAGTAACCTCAGCAATGCCAGGGAATGACTTTAGCATCAAGGTGAAGGTATATCTATTCGCACTCAGCTGAAGCAGGCCATTAGCTTTGTCGTACCTCCCCCCTGTCAAGTTTTGACTGGGACGAGTTTGTCGAAATCGAACGAATCGACAATAGACAGAGCGCAGGGAGTCGATTTGACCGCGAGGTCTACTTCAGCCCAGAGCGTGTCAATTTTATGAAGCGGATGGCGAGAGTCGCTCCTGTCCGGGCCGTAGCAACACTTTTCGGGCAGATTGTTTTCTGGCTGTTGGCAATATACGGAGCCAAGACGGTGATGTCCAAGGGGTTGTTTGTGACGTTGGTGACGAACATCTATCCTCTCGTCAACGGGGACTCCAGCAGATCTGGCAAGCCATCACCATTATCAAGAAGTCCAAGGGGAGGATAGTTCTAAGGTGGCCGAGGTGAGATGAAAGAGAAAAGGTGATTGCGTTGTAATGATTCAAGGGGCCTGAACCCCTCGATTACAGTATCCCCGCATTATTCTCTCATCTATCAACAACATCCAGCACCCATGGCTAGCAAAGTCGCTCCAGATGCCCTGCCATCGGCAGAGGTCCAGTCTCAGCTTGCAGACTATACTGTCTTGGATCGCGAGCGAAAAGAGGTCTCTTTCGGCGATATTGTCAATGCGACTGACCGCACTGTCGTCATCTTTGTCCGCCACTTCTTCTGCGGTGTATGTATCTATCTCAACAAAAGTCGTCACTAACCCAAGCAGAGCTGCCAGGAATACCTTCAGCGACTATCCAAAACCATCACCCTGGACGCCCTGTCGAAATTACCCACCAAGACATCCATCGTTGTCGTCGGCTGTGGCGACCCCGGCTTGATCGACCACTACGCCTCTCAGTCAGAATGTCCTTATCCTATCTATGCGGATCCATCTCGCCAGCTCTACAGCGCCCTGGAGATGGTGAATACGTCAGATGTCGGCCCGCGACCGGACTATATCTCCAAGACTGTCTTCCGCCTAGCTCTGGGGGGCATATGGCAGGCGCTAGGACATATAATGAGTGGGAACGCCCTCAAAGCTGGGCCACCCGAGCAGCAAGGCGGGGAGGTTCTGTTTGAACGAGCGGAGGGGGGAGACAGCAAGATAACCTGGATTCATCGCATGCAGCGTTCATGGGGACGGACGGAGATTGCTGAGCTATCGAAGATCATCCGTGGTGTGGGTTCGGAAGATGCTTCCGAAGCATGAAATATCTCATGCCTGCATTCAGAGTCTATTTTGTGCATCCTGCTTTTTTATACCCTTCGCTTTTACCCCTAATATACCTGGTTTCGTTCTATTACTACCTATAATACTTCGAGTGCTTCATATAGACAATTTCATTAAGTCCTTTACCAGGCGACTGCTCCACTGATCCTTCAATCACACGTGGTGTAGTGGGGTGGCGAGTCATTACCACAACGCCTCATCCTCACTTGCAGTATCCCATCCCACCTATTATTCAAGTCTCATCCTGACCTTGGAAAAGTCATCCGATAATCCGCGTGGAAGCCGAAAAAACTGCGAGTCTAGACCAGGCACTTTTCATGGAAGCGGGTTCCGCCAATTAAAGTGTGTTCCATGACGTGATGGCGGAAGAGTGAAGCGGTTCACATCACGGGAAGTGGGGTCTGAACTGTTTGACATTCTTCCCTTGATTACCTTGGCCTGTCTTAATTCTTTTTCTCCAGATTCACGATCGCGATGACAGGGTGGTGAAAATGGCCCAGGAGCGCGAGTTCTACAAGTATTTCCCCCGTTCGACTGGTTGGTGTTGTGCTGATGGCGATAGGTACTGCCAACTCCCGCAGAGGCCGGGACTCCTCGATCGCCCTCCGGTTTCGCCTAGATCAGAAACAAACGTCGAGTTGCTCCCTCACTCGTCGCAGGATACCACTCTCACTGCCCTCGCCCAGTTGGGTGCCTTGCGGCTGAATGTTCACCGATGCATGATCTCTCTGTTCGACCGTCGCACCCAGTATATCCTCACTGAAGCCACCCGCACCTTGAGTCTCCAGGATGACCGGGTACACCTGGATGGAGATGCGCTATGGCTAGGAAGCAGCGTTATACCGAAGGAAGAAGGAATCTGCCACTATGCCACAGAGGATTGTCGATTGAATGCTGGAGAGTCGGATTCTGGCAAGGCATGCGCATTTGTGGTTCGCGACCTGACGCAGGACGATCGCTTTAATCAGAGACAGTACGTCGTCAACGCGCCTCGCCTGCGCTTTTTCGCTGGTGTTCCTATTCGGAGCCGTCGGGGGATCGCGATTGGCGCATTCACTGTCAGCGATGGAGAGACGCGACCGGGTGGTTTGAGTCCGCAGGAGATTCGCTTCATGACTGATACTGCGGCGGCCGTTATGAACCACTTAGAGATGGTTAGGTCGCACGAGCAGAACCGACGGGGTGCGAACATGATTTCGGGACTGGGGAGCTTTGTCGAGGGGGGAATATTCCCCTCGAGCAGTCTCCGTTGCCAGAGCCGGCCGGATGTGGACAAGGTTGAGGACGAGGATGAAAAAGAGGAGACTGAAGAAAAGCTGCGGAATAGCGCTATACACTCTCGCCGTACTCAAAAGGCTGATCATCTTCAGCCAAAGGATCGTGTTCAGCGGGAAAAGTCTCCAACCCCTTCAGGTATGTTTCTCATCATCTTCTGTCGTTGCCCCACTGACCTTGTAGAATCGGAAACTCCATCCACGCCGAAACGCAAGCGTGAAAACGAAGTCACTCTGACGTCCGGAACAAGAGAAATCTTTGGTCGTGCGGCCCGCGTCCTACAACAGTCTCTCGACGTGCAGGGTGTTGTCTTCTTCGATGCCAGCGTCAAGTCCTACGCCGGCCTAGTCAGAAACACCGATGACCGCCCGTCCGACGGCGAGAGCAGCGGCAGCTCCAGTGAAGCGCATGAGACCAGCGACAGTGACTGTCCCGCGACTGGACAGTCATCGACTGAAAACGACGACTTTTCGGCGTCCGATGTGCTCGGATACTCGTTGGACGACCCTGAGCAGCCAATGGGAGGAATGCGCGAGACGTTCCTACGGTCGCTTCTGCGCAACTATCCTCAGGGTGCGATATTCAACGTTGACGAGAATGGAAGTATCTCCTCGAGTGAAGGAAGCGATAGTTCGTCTGGGACAACAGTGTCGCGCGAGATCATGTACCGCCGCCACGACGCCCCGAAAGTCCAGCGGCGATGGAAGCAACAGAAACGCCATAGAGCCAGTCTGAAAGAAGAAAATAAGGGATTGCTGAAGATATTTCCGTCTGCCCGCTGCGTTACACTCTTCCCGCTGTGGGATTCTCGACGCAATCGGTGGTTCTCCGGACTGTTCCTCTGGACACGGTCACCACGCAGTTTCAGTCTCGGAGACGAGTTGGCATATCTCTATGCATTCTCGAACAGCATCATGGCAGAGATCCACCGGCTGGATATGGAGCTGGCGAACCGCGCCCATTCTACTTTGGTAGGGAGTATATCGCACGAACTTCGCAGTCCTCTGCATGGGATCCTCGGTAGTACCGAATTGCTGGGCGACTCATCTCTGACGCCTGGACAGACCACTCTGGTCAATACTGTGGAGCATTGCGGACGGTCGCTTCTCGATATCATCAACAACATGCTAGATTTCGCAAAGATCAACCAGTTTGCGCGCAAGTCTCGGTCGACGCGGTTCAAGCTATCTCCACCGCAGAAACGTCTCGAGCAGGCTCTTGTATCGAAAAAGGGGAGTGGTGTGGTTAACTTGATATCAGACGTACAGCTAGATGCTGTTCTGGAAGAGGTTGCTGAGAGCGTCTTTGCTGGTCACTGCTTCAGCTCAAAGGGCCGCAACTTAGCACGGGAGGTGTCTGTTCCGACTGTCGACCAAGAAGGCGAAGTCGTGGCCAGTGCGACACAGCGGCCTATGTCAGCATTTAACGAATCTCTCACGGTTATATACGACGTTGCTCCTGATATCCGATGGTTATTCGAGACGCAAGCCGGAGCGTGGCGGCGTGTTCTCATGAATCTATTTGGCAATGCACTGAAATACACACAGTCAGGGTATATCATGGTATCTTTGAAACCGTCAGCACCATCATCAATCGCCAAAGCACGAAGGCTTGCTCGCGACGACAGCGTTGAGACAGTCGGCGTCACCCTCACAGTCAAAGACACCGGTCGGGGAATCGACAAGGAGTATCTTCACAGCAACGTTTTCAAACCATTTTCCCAAGAAGATCCACTCTCCCCCGGCAGTGGTCTAGGACTTAGCATTGTTCATCAAACGGTCGTTTCACTAGGAGGAAAAGTCGATATATCGTCGACGAAGGGAGTTGGAACAGAGGTTACTGTGCGTGCCGATCTCCCGCGAACACCCAACGCCGAAGCGAATGGCCAAGAAATTGAGGCAAAAGCCCATGTAAAGGGCAAGTCGGTCGGGCTCGTCGGATTCGGCACAGAAGATGATCAAGAGGCTTTGACACTGCTGCGGTCTTCGCTCACTCGGATGTACCAGAATCATTTTGGTATGACAGTTGGGTCAGCATCGGTTGAGGAGCCAGGATCGTTCGATATATATGTAGTCCGCCAGACCCATTTGGTGGAAATTGAGGAAATCTGCCAGAACATATCAAGTGCTCCAGCAGTTATGGTGATCTGCTCGACTCCTCAGCTCGCCCAGAAACTGTCCTTCTTCTACAGACGCTCCGCCTATGAGTTTATCAGTCAGCCGTGTGGTCCTTGCAAGATGGCGAACGCTCTCCAAGCATGCATTGACCAAAAGAAGCACCGGCAGACGAACCGGCCCAGCGCAAAGGAGTTGAAAAGAACCAATGTTCAAATGGAGGAGTTGAAGTCTTCATTTCCACTCCCGGTCTCATCAAAAGCTTTGCAGAACGGCAACGTCTCCGCAGACGTGGACATTAGCCCGTCTTCAACAGTGACGACAATCACAACGTCATCCGTAGACGACGAAGGCGTTACGGAGATCTCAGCAACATTGGAAGCAACGCGCATTGTTCCTTCGGTTCTGCTCGTGGATGACAATAACGTCAACCTGCAACTCCTGGTCGCAGTCATGAAGAAAGCTAAACTTCCCTACTATACTGCAAGCGACGGCCTCGAAGCTTTGGAAACGTATAAAGCGCACGCGAAGGAAATTCGCGTAATTCTCATGGGTATGCATCTTTCTGTCTGTCTTGACGACTGATAACTAATTCTGAACAGACATCTCCATGCCAGTAATGGACGGGCTCGAATCTACGCGCGAGATCCGATTACATGAAAAGCAGAATCGCGAGAACAACGTCGACCCAGCGACAATCATTGCGCTGTCAGGACTCGGCAGCGCTTCTGTGCGCCAGGAAGCGTTCAATTCAGGCTTGGACCTATTCCTGTCGAAACCCGTGAGGTTCCAGGAGTTGATCAAGCAGATCCAGGAGTTGATGCGGTGATCTTTCATTTTATTTCGGGTGGTCTTATTGCATTATATACAGTAGCGCAACTCTTCCAGTTCTGGCGCTGGACGTAGAATTGGATGGAGTCAATAGTCTCGGTTCATCTACCAAATCATCTTCCAAGCTTTCTGCATGCACGGCAATCCAGGAACATGAAACACCCGTTGTATGAGCCTCTACTCCGTAACTGTACCCCTGAGCCAGTTCGACAGCGTAGTTCATGCCGCATCTCAATCTTTCGCCTTGGCGATCGGACCCTTAATTTCGGCACGGCCCAACAAGTCTGAAACGCAACTACCGTACATGTACTACGTAGGACTGCAGAACGCGTCTACAGAGTATACACTCCGTAGATGGAACAGGTAAATGCTTCTCCAGGCATAAATTCGTCATAAAATAACCTAACCTAACCTTCCAGGCCATCAAGGCAAGTTAAGGCGCAGGTTAAAAAAAAAAAAGATAGTAGAGACTGGCTCGACCATCAGATGGGGAAAAAAGACTCCTTTTGATATGTACATATATTGCAGAGTATGTAGGCGCAGCCAGGCACAGCCGTCACGTCAAAAGCGAGGTTTGGTATCGAAGGTAAAAAAAAGTAAAAGGGTAAAAAAAAAGATCGCTTCAAAATGCAATGCGATGCAAATTGAGGAGATGAGTGGAAGGAAGAAGGGTATAAACAAAAAGAGAGCAAGCGACTGTCTAGGCCTTGACACAGTACTGGTAGCCCAGCCACAGGTTCGTGCAGTCCTCACTGAGGCCTGGGTTCAGACGGGTGAGTTCCTCCGGTGTGACGCCGAGATCGGACTCGACCTTGAGGCAGTAGTCACCGTCAGTGACGGTGTAGTATTCTTGGCAGGGGGAGGTTGCGTGGGGGTAGATCGGCGCGTCTGAGTCGGTGGATGAAGGGGCTGAGGTGGCTGGGGTAGTGGAGGCGACTTCAGCGGCTGTGCTGGTGCTCGTCACGGAGACGGTGCTGGTGCTACTTGAGGTTGCGGCCTGAGTTGCGAGGGTGGTGGGTGCCTGCGTGGTTGTTGGGGCAGGGGCCTGGGTGGTGGTTTCAGTAGCGGCTTGGGTAGGCTCAGCAGCAGCAGTGGTCTCAGACTGAGAGGTCTGGGTCTCAGAGCTCGAGTCGGAGCTCGAGTCAGAGTCAGAGTCGGAGTCGTCACCGCCAGTAAGAGCATCAGTCAAGCTAGAGGTGAAGCGGAAGATACTCGTAACAGCCTTGTCGAGGGTTCCGATCGTGTTGGGCTCGCAGGAACTAGGACCAGTGGACCAGCCAGTGAGACGGTTCGCGACGTCAGAGGAGTAGCAGTGAGTCGCGATACCCTGGCCCAAGTTTCCAGACGCAGCGACCGAGCCCGAGTTGTAGATACGAGCAGCAGCGTAGTACGCCGCGGCATCGTTTCCACCAGCCTGCTCGAGACAGCCCTTGAGACCAGCACCGTCCGCAGTACCGACGGTACCATCCTCGATCATTTGCTTGATGGTCGCCTTGGGGCACGGGTTCTGCACGGTGCCATCGTTGCAGGAGCCCTGGCCGTTGTGGCTTTGCATCAGACCGGGGTTGGAGACGCCGTAGTTGGAGGTGGGGGCGCGGACACAGCCGTTGCTCTCCTGGATGACGATGGCGAGGATGAAGCGGGGGTCAACGCCAGAGGATTCGGCAACCTCCTTGATGGAAGAGGAGATGTCGTCGATTTCAGAGTCGGAGTTGTTGGGGACGTCCCATTGCGCGCACGACTGGCGCATGGTGTCGCGGTTGGCCTCGAACCTGGTTTGTTAGCGGGGTCAGTCCATAGATTTCAGGCAGACCAACATCTTATCAAAAGCAGGCCACCAGTTGGCATGGTCCGGCCAGCCTTCGGCGATCTTGCCGTTTCCTCCAAGGACGTTGTAGGTGCGTTTAGCGAGGGAATGACCGTGGGAGTGCGAGTGTCTCTGGGCGTGTCTGTTCAAGGGAGAGGACGGGACCGGAGTCGCCGCAATGAGGGTGGAGAGGCTGCCAGCAGCCAACAGGAGGGA